>VXBO01011811.1:300051-311388 GCA_013400135.1 Rhinoptilus africanus | reverse complement strand
GATCTCCAGAGGGCCCTGCCAAGAGGTCTCCCATCACAGAATCCATTCTGTGATTCTGTGAGGAGCTGTAGGTAGGGTGGACAGGGTTGAGCATGGAAACACAAGGTGTACATAACCCCCAGTGCACAGTGGAGCTCTGGGAGGGACCATGCCACCCACGTTCACCTTCCCTGCAAGCAGGAGGAGAGCACAGCATGTGTGTGTTGCACCTTCTCATAAAAGAGAGCAACGCACTTCAGTATGCACAAAAAAGTTCTGGCTATTCTTGAGTTATCCACTGATCCCTTCATTTTTACTTTCCAATGGAATATGAAGGTACCGTGGACTTCTCTGGGAGCACTCTTCCCTCGGTCTGGTGTGTATGGTGGAGCAGAGAAAGGGAGCTTGTAGGGAGGAAGGTAACCGGTGTAACCCATCACTGAAAACCCTTGAGACAGAACTAGGCTGACACCTGATGGTTCAAGTTCAAGTCTGAGGACAGTTATGCTACTGCTCACGCTGGTTTGTAGACAGACAACTCCACCTCCTATGTCAGTCACTTTAAAGAAGGAGCTTTTATGTCGTCACTCATTTAGGTCTGATCAGTTAATATTCCAGCAGGATTGGCCAGATGAGGAATTCAGCTCAGAAAGTCACTGGCAGTGCTGCCAAAGTGGTTGCCTTTCCATCAGGCTGCCTCGGTGCCAGCAGCCACCAGAGGGCAAGCTGCCCCCGCTCCAGCCCCGGCCCTGGGAGCTATGACTCCACTTTGCCCTTCCCATTTTCTTCAAATACAGCTGAACAAGTCCGGTTTTGGACTGAGCTGGGGCTTGGGGAAAGGCAGTAACCCGCCTGTGTCACCTAAGGGGGGAGAGAAAGATGAACCAAGCACCAAAATCAGGCTCCTGGAATGACCCTATTTCAACCCACATCATCCATTACCTTTCTAAAAAAGCATTTGCAACAAAGGTTGCAAACCTTCTCAGTTTTTATTTTTTCTAAACTAAGACGCTAAGACTTGCAGTGAAAGGGTAACAATGAGATCTGCTTCAAGCCTCAGGTACTGAAGGTCTGCGACCTCTATGTGATGCACAAGAGGTTTTTGTGCCGAGAGCTCAACCATAACACGGTGCTGGAGGTGACGTGAGGCTCTGCCAGGAATCACAGCTACTTTGCCAAGAAAGCTCCAGCTTGTGAGGGAAGGTCACTCGTGCAATAGTTTACCTTTGTAGTAGTCTGTTGACCTCTAGGCTGAGCCTGATCCATCATCTTGCTGAGTATTTCCTAGCATGCCCATGGGTGTACAGGCACAGTAGTTTTCATTTTGCTGCTCTAGCCCCACAGCAAGAGGGGACTGCCATCTCTTGTCAACAAAGAATAGCCACAAGAGCGCTCCATAATGGCATCCAACCTGCCGCTTTGGAGGTGCTCAAGCAGAGCACTCCAACTGTTTCATACCATGTCCATCACTGACAGCTGGCGTCGACCTTAACACCACTAACAAAGCCATGCCTGCTTCCCCTCTACCCTGCCCATCTTCTTCCCAGAGCCATATCGACACCTCATGTGAGTCTCACAAACTCAGCCAAAGTGCAGAGGAGCTGCTGAACCCCTTCCTTGTGGCCTCTTTCTGCAAAGTGTATGCTTGTATGCTAGAAACCAGCCAGCACATTTCAGTTCCACATCTCCCACATCCTTTCACTCCCACCCATGGGTACAGAGCATCAGTTTGCAAACAAATATGTGGAATGTCTCTACTTCCTGACAGAGATGTACAAAATTGCATTATTGCTTGGACCAAACTTAATACAGCAGAGATTACATGAGGTAGCTCAGGCTGGTTCAGAACAACCCACATTCCAACCAAGATGAGTGTTACTTGCATTAAAAGTCCAAAGCAAATAAGTGAGACTTGGGTCTCAATTCTATAAGAATCTCTACTTAAGAAAAAAAAAAAAAGAAAGAAAAAGCATATAAAACACTGAAGATCCAGGGCCAAGAATGTAAAATAAGGCTTACCATCAGAGCAGTATGATTTCCTCAGCCTTTAAGCTCAGTGAGGTTGAACATTTGCCATTTTGGGGTCCTCTCCTCCTTCTTTATTTGTCACAATAAACTAATTGAACCAAATAAATTATATCGTTTTTTCTTTGGGACTAAATGAATGGATAAGCCTCATTTGCATTTGGCAGGCTAGCACAGTCCATTCTCCAGCCTTGACAGATATTGCATATAATGGTCTCCTTTTTGTTCACCTCCACTGTCCAAATGTTGACAGATTCTTTACACATTACATTCTGTTACTACAAGACAAAAGCTAAAGTGTAACTGAGGTTTTGCATCTCTGCAGCATCTCTGTGCTCTGCTAAACAACAGCGTGTTCCCCAAAAGGCAGAACTGATGAAGCCTGGTTTCCTACAGATTTTTGTCCCCTAATAGACCCTCTATACTCAGCACATGAGCTCTGTTCCCACCCATACTCCTTATACACTGCCCTTTCAATAAATGCTGACTGGCCAGAAGGGGCTTGTCAATAAAATCACACATAGGAAGAGTTCCCTCAGCAAGAGAACTAATTTAGACCTTCCTCTTTCACCCAACTGCCAGCGCTCGTGAAGCTTGCATGAAGCTTTGATACTTTTACCTTTCTTTTAAATTTGGTTAAAAACTGTCAGTAGTTTCAAAAGTTACATGCAGAGAGACAGACAGACATCGGTCTCTCAATTTCCTCAATCCCTTAGGAATTAAGCTAAAAGTTTACTAAAAAGTGAGTCTTCAAATTCTTCAGGAGTGTAAAAGATGATCCTTTGCCATTTCAGGAGTTAGAGTGTTCACTCTGATACTGGGTACAATGGCATTCTCTCACTGCCCATTTTGGGACAGTTTGGACTCCCAACAACCCTCTCCTTTCACAGATGTGATGGCAGCAGTTTCCATGGACTGGTCTACACATATGGACAGAAATGCATCCATAGCCTCCAGGAATGCAGAGTTTGATAAAAAGTATTCCAACCCTACGTGGAAAAATTCCTAAAAAACTCTGAACACAAACACTTTTAGTGAATCTCAAGCCATCATTGGGAAGTTTGAAAGAGCAGAAAGTGGTGCATAGAGATCTATGAGGTGTGTGTGTTGTGGTTACTATGTGAGTTAGAAAGGCCGGGCAGCAGCCATTTCACGTACATAATACCTTAACCAAGGTGCCAGAGGCAGAGCGCACCAGATTCTTAGGGATTCTACTTTATACACCTTCATGTATTCACTGCAGTGTCTGCTGATTGATTTTGTTACACAGATATGCTGCAGACATCAGCATGTAATGAATAAACATAATCAAGGTATAAAAAGTGTAAGTATGCTCACCAGATACTGGCTTACTGCAGCAGAATCTTCCACTACTGCAAAGTGGTGACATCAGTTGTTCTAATGAAATCTCTCTACAATGAAACAGATCTAGGACTCTGAATTCCTTTCTATCCTTCAAACTCTTTTCATCTGGATGGTGAGGATTAAGCCTGGTTTCCTGATATATTTCATGCTGTACACTACATCAGAAGTGTTCACTGGACTGTGAATCTGTGTTTGGAAAGCAGATTCCCTATTCTCTTTGCAACATAGTGTGAATAATTGCACAGATGGTAGCTGCAGCATACGTGCTATAAGCAAGCATCATACGAAACGTATGCTTTAGCACTTCACCTTCCAAGTTTGAGCTCACTTTTTCCTTATTATAGGATCATAAAATCATATAATAGTTTGGGTTTGAATGGACCTTTAAAGATCATCTAGTCCCACATCCCCTACAATGAGCAGGGACATCTTCAACTAGATCAGGTTGCTCAGAGTCCCATCCAACCTGACCTGGAATGTTTCCAGTGATGGGGCATCTCCCACCTCTCTGAGCAACCTGGTCCAGTGTTTCACCCCCCTCATTCTAAAACTTTTGTCCTTGTATCAAGTCTCAATCTACCCTTTTTTAGTTTAAACCCATTGCCCCTTGTCAGGGCCCTGCTAAAAAGTCTGTCTCCGTCTTTCTTCTAAGTCCCCTTTGAGTACAGAAAGGCCGCTATAAGGTCTCCCCAGAGCCTTCTTTTCTCCGGGCAGAACAACCCCAGCTCTCTCAGCCTGTCCTCACAGCAGAGGGGCTCCAGCCCTCCCAGCACCTTNAGAAAGGCTGCTATAATGTCTCCCCAGAGCCTTCTTTTCTCCGGGCAGAACAACCCCAGCTCTCTCAGCCTGTCCTCACAGCAGAGGGGCTCCAGCCCTCCCAGCACCTTTGTGGCCTCCTCTGGACCCACTACAGCAGGTCCATGTCTTTCCTGTGCTGAGGGCTCCAGAGCTGGATGCAGCACTCCAGGGGGGGTCTCACCAGAGCACAGTAGAGGGGGAGAATCCCCTCCCTCGACCTACTGGCCATGCTGCTTTTGATGCAGCCCAGGATGGGGTTGGCTTTCTGGGCTGCAAGGGTGCGTACAGCTTTTCACCTACCAGTACCCCCAAGTCCTTCTCGGCAGGACTGCTCTTAATGCCTTCATCCCCCAGCCTGGGGGAAAATATACCTTATAATTTGAAGTACCTCACATACTTTCACATACATGCTGTGTACAGTCCAAAATCTCACAAAATGTTTCCCCAAGAAAACCTTGTGAGAATAACAAAAATTGAATAGCTTCATGTATTTGACTTAAAAAGCAATACATCCTGCAGAATACGCATCTTAATTACGATCCTGAATCTGCACTAGGAGTCCTCAGTGGGAAATAAGAGTGGGTATGGAATTATTCATCAATTTCACCTAACCAAGAAATTTCCAATAACCCCTTCCACTTCCCTGAATGCAAACTATAGACCAATTTTAGTTTTATTTTAAAGGGAGAGTGAAGCTGATAACCTTGAGACACTGAAGCAACAGGTAAAAATTGCAGGATCCACGTACAGTGCAGTCATACTCCTCAGCAGCCTAACTTGCAGTGGACCCTGCCACTTAAATCCAAAGCTAGTGGGCAAATTCTGATTTGAAGTCATACTGGATCAGGTAAAGCACCTGATGAAAGCACAACTTCCCCAGGGACCTGTTTACTTTGTCACCTGAAAGCAGATAGGAACTGAGTGCTGGCAAGAAGAAATAAAAGACTTTGGAATCTCAAGCTAGCACAGGATTGAGAGAAGGAGGGATGTCTTTAAGCCATGAACTTTGCCCTCACTGAGGGACAGCAAGATGGAAAGACAAACTAAGTTAGGCCTTCCATACCGCTCAACAACTGAGCCTTGCTACAAACTCCAGAGAATGAGAAAACAACCACCAGAAGCAGGCATCTATCATGAGGAATTATCTTCATGAGCATCCCAGTGCTCTTTATATAGTGCCTAACACAGCCACAAGTGGAGATGTCAACACTAATGTAAAATGGAGATACTGAAATGCTCTCTACATCCCTGCTGAGCTAGGAGGAGCTAGGCCAGGTTCACCCCAAATAGGAGCTACTGCTGGCATAACCTGCAATGAGGGGGACCGTTTCACAAATAACTGAAGAAAGCCAGAGCAGCAGTACGTAAAGGAAGTAGCTCCATGCTCTCCCCAAGCCAACTCCTTGTCCTCATTGACTGTGAGCCCAGGGGTCTACATGCCAGCTTCTATAGAAAGTGATGCTCTGCACCAGGCAGGCAAAGAAGACACTGCACAGAAAGAGTTGTAACAAAAAAAAAAAAGAAGCTACAGTGAGGCAAGCCTAAATGTCATGCTGTAAACAGGGGCTTACTGTTGCATACATCTGCCTTGTACCTACTACTTTGAACAGATGCCAAGGAACAGCCTGGGTTTGAGTCAATCTAAACTGAAAATCGTTATAGGAAATAATATTGTGGGTTTCTTTCAATCTTTGGGATTCATTAATTCCTAAAATAAAGAAGGACAAACATTATACGAGTGTTAGGTTATCTGCATTCAGTTCCTTGCTCTGTCTCAGACTTTCTGAATGACCCTGAGCAAATAATTCACTGTATCCAACCCTCAGTCTCCTTTTGCTACATCACAAAAGATACTGGAAGACTGAATTCACAAAGGCGGCATTCAAACACCATGGTGATAAGTTCTATAAAAAAAAAAAAGTTCTATGCAAAAAGAAGTACAGGCATATTCAAAGGAAAAAGATAATGCTGTCCTGACACCGTAAATTATGTGTTCTCCTGAAAGGTCTCCTCCTCCAAGCTCTTTTGGGTTTTGTTCTTTACCATAAAAAATCTTTAGCATTTGCAAAGTAACAAAATATTTTTTAGCATTCTCATTTTCTTCTTTGCAAAGGACATAGTCATCATCTAAGTGCTTTTTTACATTAAAAGTTAATACAAGTTATTAGAAAGCTAACAGTGAATTTATTACATACCAATTCCATGTTTAAATTAAGCTTTTCCAATGGCAAACTCACTCTGCAGACTGCAGAGCAAGTATCCGAGAAGTCTAATTGTTTTATGCAACAGTTTCAGCTGTCACGTACTAACAAACATGTATCACCAATGCACTCTTTCTACAACAGCCTTTGAAGTACTTGAACGAAGCGAGTTCTAACTGCAGACAAGTGAATCCATATTCTGTCTTTGCTTTCAGAGCTTGCACTGCCAGCAAACAGAATAACTGACACTACACTCCATCAACTCAGGAGAAAATACTCGGCACAACCCAGTACGGAAGGCAATAGAGATCTGTAGTATCTTCGTAATCATAATCCAGGTAACAAACAGACCAGACCAATTACTTGTCAGGCCTTTTTGCTGGTATTTAAACAAAAAAAAAAAACAAAAAACCACCCAGAAGACAGTGTTTGATAATGCAGGGTAAGAGCTCACTTCTATCTAATACAAATGTATTTCATTTGTAATGTGAAATGCTGACTTTTGCACAAACGGTTCACATAGCCTGCTACCTGGAGGCAAGGATTACCGAAAATACTTTCTGGACAGCCATTTTAAAGGTAAGTACACAGCAATGTCTGAACCGGCACACCCGCTACTCAAGTCTGCATGGCCTCCCATACAATTCCAGATCCTGGAGTTCTATTACTTCCAGGCAGTAGTATACTGAGATGGTTTTTATAGAGTCCCCAAATAAAATGAGGTCCATATGGGTTCAGTGATCATAGCTACCTCCAATATGAACAGACTCACTGGCTCGGACCCACACCAGAAGTCTGTACTGTTAGCCACAGGATCCACGTTTGCTCCAACAATCTGCATAGCCCAAAATATCAGCCATTACGTCACATCTGTGTTCCTTAAGGGAGGGATTTTCAAAAATGCAAGAATAACATGCTCACCAAAAGCCTTCTTGATCTTTCACAATTTTATTCTATACTTATGAATTCCAAAGGATATTTCATTTGCTAAACTGCAAATAAGAGAACTCACCCTCTGCACCCACCACTTGTGGAGGTCAGCCCTACAATTATTTTGACTGCATGATCACACTGATACATGAGATTTAACAAAAAGTCTTTACACAGTTGATCTCTGTATGTCCTTCCATGTTTGCTGCCAAGAGAAGCACATACTCTTTCTCCACTAAAAAACATGCTTGAAATAAATGCAGGCTTCTCATATTCAACATAATACATAATCAGGACATCATTATTTATATGAGATCTTTCTTTTCTATTACTTTAAATGTCATTGTGCAGCCAGAAGGCATAATCTGCATAATGAAAATCCAGAAGGAAAAACGTGAATGTATTCAGTGGTTAAATTTCACATAAAATGGCTTCAGAGGCATTTTGCATCTTCTTGGAGGTTTCTCATACAGCGTTTCATCAAGAGGTCACTGCTCGGTAACCCACTGGCTGTCACGGCACTCCTGGGAGGACTCTGCTTCCCTAAGAACGTACCACATCACAAAGTACAAGTGGTATGAACACTAAGAAAAGGAGATACAGAGGACAGATGTTCGTGCTGCATCAGATAAATTTGCTGGCAATTGGTGTGAGCTGTTTGGTCCCAACATACTAACTTACTTGACTCCATCTGCTGCAATAGCTAGAAATACATACAATTCAGTATTTCCCTCTAGGACTGCAACGATTACTACATGGTAATGTCAATGTAAATAGGACAGAAAGAGTTCTGCCTAATAGAGAAATGGGAACAGTATGCCCTTTGTTAAGATTTCCTTTGCAATAAATACACTGATAATATTCTCTGACCAAGGCATAACGTTAGTCTTTCACCTCATCCTTTAAATATATCTCAGGTGTGTTAAAGAGAGTGCACAGCCAAACTGGACGTAAACGACATCTGTTCCAAGCTTATTACAAAACTGTATTTCAGGGATTCTCCCCCTTGAGTAGCAACACAGCCTTTTTTGCAGATAATAGCCAAAACAATTCAACGTCACTATCAATGCCAGCGGGCTGACAACAGACACCAGAAAGGAAGTACTTCCTGACAAACAGGATGGCATGTGGAGACACTCTTCTCCCATGCCAGGGCCAGCTCCCTCTCTGTCAGCTGAGGAACTGTCCGTTGTCCACTTTAACTCCTGATTTATGCTTCACTAAACTTTCTCTTGGCAGTCCGACAGATCCATTGTGTCACATGCCTCCATCAGGAAGACAAGGAACTGACAGGAAACTCCCCTGGCTAAACAAACCCCAGTTAATGCCAGCTTGCCATTTTTCACATCCCTGTCATCATCCCTCTGGTATGTGCTAATGACTGTACAAGATCAAATTGCTGGCAATGGTCACAGAGCTGGGTTCTGAACTAGCCCTTGGGTACGCGGGCTAAATCATCAGCGCCTGACAAACGGCAGACCACTCTGTCAGAGGTACCAAGGCACGCCAATACAAGGTGCTAACCAGGTATGGTCTGTAGTGACTGGACAAGGGGTGATGGTTTTATAATGAAAGAGGGTAGATTTAGATATTAGGAAGAAATTCTTCACTCTGAGGGTGGTGAGGCATTGGCCCAGGTTGCCCAGAGAAGCTGTGGCTGCCCCATCCCTGGAGGGGTTCAAGGCCAGGCTGGACGGGGCTCTGAGCAGCCTGGCCTAGTGGGAGGTGTCCCTGCCCAGGGCAGGGGCATGGAACTAGATGATATTTAAGGTCCCTTCCAACTTTAACCAGTCATTCTATGTTTTGTTCCATCAGTAGTAAATACTGCCATCCACTACAGGAGTCCCATGGCATTAATGCGTTCTCTGGCTTTCCATTCCCTAGTAATACAGCACTTCATATAAAATCAGAAGCAGGCAGCTGGTCTGCTCTCCATGCAGCAACAGCTCCTCTTTCAGTGCTAAGGGCAGGAGAAGAAAAGATGCTCACCTTCACTGAGTTAACAACTCCCACTGTGCTTTGACTGGCATTGTTGACTCTACTCCATTTCAGACAGAAGCATCTAGCTTTAGTGATGCCTTAATCCAAGCCAAGAAGAGACAAGCAGGATAAATCTTGAGTGCCACTGACTTTCAATCCCCTTATTATAAACAGAAAGTTAGCCATTGAATTACTATCCATCAACTGCAAGTTCAACTATAGAGTCCCTCCATGAGGTAGATGGTGACAGCACAGTGCAGCTTCTTCTCTTTGGAGAGGGTACTACCTTGAACTGAGTAGTTTAATGGAGGTAAGTATTGTATTCTCCGCCAACTGCCTTTCTTTTATCCAGCTGCCTCTTAGCTCCAGCTTCCTGCTCCCCTCCTTTGAGACCCAGGACTTCGCCTTTTTGACCTGTAATCTCTGCTGTGATTGTTAATGCCATATTTAAAATCAAACTAACCAAAACAATGGCGTCAGTAAGTCTTTTGTATCAGCCTACCTACTCTATCACTCCTAATAAATTGGAGCGTTTCAACTTGCATATTTATGTCACAGTTCTCTCCTGCTGTGTTGATGACTGAATACATCCTTAAGAGGACAATTCACATTTAAAAGGAGAGACTTTGTTATGATTTTTGCCAGACTGACTTGAGAGTAATGGGCAGGTATTGTCCCACACAAACCTCACTGGCCTTCAGTCTTGAGTTAGAGAAAAGGAATTGGCTGTGTACTGTATGTGGGTATATTCTGAGCAGAGCACGCCAGCAGACAAGCATAGTGCTTTTATTTCTCCACGAGCCTCTCTCTCCATTTGCTTATGAATAGCATGGAATATGAAACCATGGCTCTCCTCTTCTGCACAAGAGGTCAGAGAGGTCAGCTACAGCTGTATAAGAGATGTGCGTTATTACAGGAGACCAAGGCCCAGTGTAATTAATGGAACCCAGTTAAGTCAAATAAAACAAACACTTCAAGTGCCACAGCTTGCAATAATGAGAAATATCCCAGAAATTAAAAGTACAAACCTGGTATAAACAAAAATCGGGCAGTGAGGAAACCACCTTCTTTCCCAAGCCTGTTTTGACATCTGACGTCAAACTATTCAGATCCTGAAAGGGAACCTCATTTGCATCCCAGTGCTCTGTCCTCTTGAGAGCCTGGGATAGGGGATGGGGGGTGATAAAGCGAAGAGACTGAAAAATGACACACACACACAGAGGGAGTAACCTTGCAGAGATAATCAATGGCTTCCTAATGAGCAGCCGACTCTACTGAATATTGATTAGCTAGCATTGGCAAGTCCCTGCTCCGGGGAGGTCAGCACTCCTGCCAGCTGCCTTGTGTGAACACAAAGGAGGCCTCAGCAAAAGGCAAATTGTAAATGGCAGGTTTTATAAGAGAGGCACCATTCAGGCCCTCAGTGGAGGAAAAAAACCCAAAAAGTATGGCCACAGCACTAGCAAGCACAAAGCATCAGTATCCTGCTAACTACTATACCGTGCTATGAAGTGCAATCCCAAGTTTGCCCTAATAAACTTGTCTTAAAGATCACTTGAAAATATGCACGATACTAGGAGCTGCTGCAGGTTCCTCTTCCCTTTTCAGAGGCGTATGAAACGGGACGCTTTCACAGACATCTGCCCTCAGAAGCTTTGTCCAGCGTTACACCTCCGTACATGCAGGGTGTGTTTATACACTTCAAGGTGATACCGTACGCTGATACCTAGGCCAGCTCTAAACACATGCCATGCACTGGAAGCAGCACAGCTGTGTGTTAGTACTCCACCCCTCTAACAGCACTCTCTATTCCTGCTGTCCCGTTCAATAAATATGATTTTAGTATCTTTATTTTTTCTATAAATAGTTAGAGATTCATTTTATGATTACAGGCATTGGTAGACACACACAGTTTAAACTGTTGAGGAATTAGCTATTAGTGACTAAAAGGTTATCCTACCTTTTTAGAAGCTGAGAGTCTTTTCTCATAGGCTTTCTGTGGAAGGAGAAATTGTAACAGTCAGGGGAAAGAGACCTGGAAACTGTGCTCTTTAAAAAA
>VXBO01011811.1:277800-300039 GCA_013400135.1 Rhinoptilus africanus | reverse complement strand
AAAAAAAGAAGAAAAGAAAAAAGTTCCAGTTCCTGCCTGGTGTAACTCATCTGACTTCAGTGGGGCTGTCCCAGGGTAGATTCGTCCCTCTGTCTTTGCCAAAAAGAGAACAACAGGAGCCAGCCAAAGGCATCTGCTTTTGCATTTCCTCAGTGAATCCGTTCATTATACTCTCATGATAGAGAAGCCATAAACAAAGGCACTTCATGATGTTGCATTGTGCTATCCGTAATTACATTGTATGTGCTTCATCACTGTACATGCTTCAGGGCACACTGCAAAAGCTTTTTACGTATTCAGGACTTTTTCTGAGAGGGTGGGTTAAATGAAGAGAGGGAAAAGCTAACAGTTAAAACAGAATAGGAAAATCTAACAGTTACTTAGAAAGGAGTTCGGCATAAGAAGCAGGAGAGGAGGCTTTACATACACACACTGCAAAAAAGGGCACTAATACAATGCCTTCCTAGCAGTATCCCAGTTAGTTTGTATGCTTTAATCCTTTCATTTAACTTTTCTTTTTAAGATTACAAACCCTCTAAAAAATTAATCATATTTGTACAGTGCTACCACATGAAAACCTCGGTCTGGATGGGAACTCAGAAGAATTTTTGTAAGCCAAAGCTCTCTCAGGCTAACTTTATATAAATGGCTCAACCGTGCCCTGACTTCACAGGGATCTAAGTCAGATACAACTCCCTTACTTGGGAGTGTTAGAAAATTCTAGTGTCAGACCATAAGTAAGTCCTAAATTGTTTATTGCTTAGCAGATTAGCTTAGAGTGATTGCCAGTGCATGCTGCAAGTCATTTTGCCTCTGAGAAGAAATTCTGTTTATCTTGCAAACGTTTACTGCTCCCACTAACACTGCCTTGGATGTAATAAAGTCCATTAGGAATATAACACTTCTGCTGAGACCTTTGCTTTCAGAGGTCCAGAATCTGCCATAAGGACTGTACAATCCACAACCTGTTTAGAAGTATTTGCGTTTGAAAAGAACCTGAAAAAAATAATCCTTAGATAATCACCACCCAGATGGGCAGGGGAGGCAGGCATTCAAAAGCCGGAAACTGAGACTGGTCTGGGAAGAGGAGCACAGGCAGAGGTAGCAAGCAAAGGTGAACACAGGGGTTGGTGGAGAAACAGAGTTTTGCAGCCAATTCTATTTTGTATTACCTGTATGCACATGTAACTTGTTCTGCTGCAAAACCACTAGCTTAGGTTTGCTTAGGTTTTAATAGAAGTAATTCTTTGGAAGTGAAAAAAGATAATAGAATGTGAGGTATAGCAAAATACACTAAAAATGGCACTCAACAATGTCGAATTGTTCTAAAGGCTAGATTTCACTGTGGACAATGGAACAAAACAGTTTCAAAGTGCATACATCAAGGCAGCATTTGGACAGTTTAACAGCAAATGGAAAGATTTATAAACTGTGAAATCCCACTTAAAAAAACAAAAAATCACTCTATATCTCAAGTTTTCCCTTACTATTGTCAATTACTCCTCTGCTAGAGACCATAAGAGGAAGAGTTCAGACAGTTCTTTTCTGAACACTTGCGACATAAAGGTAAAAAGTGTCCGGCTTGTGTTACTTGACAAGTGTTTACAGATGAGTAATTACAGCCAAAGCTCCTTCCTCTGGAAAGCACTGGACATACACACATTGCCTTACTCACTGCTCAAGTGACAACGGCCATGAGGTACTGGGGAGCAGCTAGTCACGACTGTATCAGAGTGACAGGGAAAGTAACCTACCCATTTCTCACCAGAAATCCAGAGCCAAAAACTCTGCCTCACCTGGGCCCCAGGGTATAGTGTCTTACATACAGAGCATATCCAAGGAATTCTCTAGGAGCAGCTGGCTCTGAAGGAAGTGATTGCATAGCAACCCTTGAAAACCTTGCCATATGAGCTGTGGACTTACTCCTAATAGTATTTAAAAGGTGCTTGCATTTATTTCCCAGTCATCTTATTCATGAACCTGCCCTTCACAGAGAAGAAAGCAAGCCAGCAAAGGACATGAAGAGACATTACACTGTCAGAAAACTCCCAGCCACAGCACAGCTATTCCACGAAAATTCAGAAAATTTGGAGACTTGCTCAGCTGGAGTTTCAAAGCTGAGGAATTCAGTGTAACAAAGAGGAAAGAACATCTCATGTGATAAAGTAGTAACAATGCTACTTTGCAGCAAAATATAGTCACTCTATAACAGCTTACGTAAAAGTCCTCCCAGCATTTATAAAAACAATTTATATAAATAATTTTTAACAGCATCTTACCTAGTTATTCAACTCCACAGATGTCAGTCTTTTACAAAGAAAGGACCATCATTTGCTCATTTTGCATTGTCTAAGGTTTGACCCTGCCATCATGACATATCGTGACTACTGGCTTAAAGAAATCCATGAGAGCTGCAGGAACCAACATCTGGCTTCTGCAAGAAATTTTCCCCAGACCTTGCACTACACAGAACAGAACTGAGAAGCCTTTTAGACTTACATGAAGGACTCTACTTCTAGAGGTCAAAAAGTTTTTAAGGACTAACTTTTTTAAAAATTCCTTTGGACTAATTAAACCAGACGTAATGCTTAGCAGAAGTGCCAATGTGCACCCTTTGGAATTAGTTCGGCTTTCTCCAGAGCCTTAGTGCAGCCCCAGGAGTGAGTTTGTTCTGAATAAAACTACCTGTGGAGAACTGGATGAGACTCACATGTTGCCTCATCAGTTCTGCAGTTCAGACACGTGGATGTGTCTATAAGGATCTTCTACATGAACTGGGACCCAAGTCATCCATCCAAGACAAGCATTCAACGCTCACCATTTCTGTACGGTACCGAGATGCCACAGCTACATGTACTCTGCAAGTACTGAATTGGGGAAAAGTACTGCAGGCTCCATTCACAGGGCTTTATGCAAAAACTTCACTCCGGGCACGTCTAGGTCCGTGCCGCAACAGAGGCTGAAATACAGAGCTGCATGCAACCACAAGTGCTGTGTTTCAAGTGGCTTGAAAGGAATCAAACCCACCATGATTTGCACCCAAACCATATACCGTTTCAGGCTTGCTTGAAACTTGGCCAACTGTTGCTGAAGGGTTCACAAACTTTATTGAACTTGCCCTGAACTTTGCATTGGAAATGAAACAGTAAAATAATACTTTCAAGTTGAAGATTCTGCATTAAGACATTTTGTCCACCTCCAACACAGATGCCTTATAAAAAAAATTATTGGTGGTGTATTTTACACAGCGATCCCAAACCCCACTTCTCATACACGCCTTCCCAGATTTCCTTTTCTATATGTCTAAGGACTTCTCCCACCTCATCAGCTTCACAGACACTACGATCTTTAAGATGAGGAAGAAGATCCCCAGCTACAGAAACACTTTAGGCTACGCATAATTCTTTCACTGACAGGAGTAAAATCCCTCCATCCCAAAAATCTTACCTAAGTAATGATAATAGCATATTCTTAAAGCTTTTCCAAGGCCAAATGAAAAAGCTACTTTTGATTTTTAAGAAAAGCCATAAAATAATATAGAAGGACTTTTAAAAGTAATGATGGCCCTGTCAGCAGTAGTAACTCCAATTTTACATTCACAGATTCCATTACGTGCCTATATTTATTAGACTGCTATATATATAGCCCTTTTCTATTCATCATAAGTTATGGCAGCTTTGAATCTTCCCCATAGCAAGTGCTCCACTGGTTGTGGGGGGGTTTTTTGATGATCCATGTTCTTCTGAATGTGATACTTCCCCTCAGTTTTAGCATCCATTTTTAAGACACTTCAAACCTCTGTCTCAGAATAAGCCCTGCAGGCCGGGGGAGCTTTAAGATAAACTGCAGAGCAGTTTGTAAAGATGAGAAGAAGGGAGACTGAACCATCTGTTCAACTCTTGAAGCTTGAACTGTTTAAATAAATAGGATTCAATTTAAAGCAAAATCAGTTTATCCCCGAACAATGAAGCTTACTGAAACTTGTCCTACAATAGCCTCCAACACTATCCACTTTTCTCCATGCTCATTTTTAACCTGCTCTAATTGTCAGCTCCCTTTTCTTTATGCAACTCCCTATTTTTTGCAAAGAATGACCATTTTTGTAGTGGCAGTATTAAACCATTTCAAAAATTAGCTTACACAAACCTCACTCTGATATTCTGAAAATGAAAAAAAAATCCAAACAAAACCTCTTCACTACTAACTTCTTCTAAACCACTTCACATCACCAAGGACTGCATATTTGAAAATATAGGAAGTTATTAGAGCCCTGAAAAATATCTTTTTGATTCTGCACACTTCTCTAAGCCATTGCATAGCCACTTTTTGAGTTTTGCACTAAACCTGAAGAACTGGCAGTAAAAATAGGTCCTGTCTCTAACCTTTTCTTTTTCATCTGATGATAATCCACTCCTGCTGTTGCTCAAGGGAAAAGCAAAGTGACAGCAGGATCAAACACAACATGTAAACAACCACGAGTACCTGAGGTTTCTCCTTTGATCTACTGAAACAATGATTTCTCTCTGACAATTTAACCGAACGTTCCCTGAATCTTTTCCTGTTTGGTGTACATTTTACCACACAGCTCCTGACCTCGATTAGGTAGGTTTGGTTTTCTCAGAAAGACTTTCTGACAGCTAATGAGAAAGTGGCAGAATACAGGCCCATCCTCTTGTGGCAGTGGCAGCACAAGGGAATTCCAGCTGACCAACATCCATGCCCGTTTCTGCACTGTTTGTGGGACTGTGCTCTGAAACGAGGTGCTTCCATGGAAGTGAAAATTAACTGGGGCCAGCAGGAGAGAGATGAGGTTTTCAGGCATGTCCACACCTTGACCTGTTTCATCGTGCACCCCACTGTGTACAAGGGTGTTCGCAGAGCCCTAGCTTCAGTAAGATCAGAAATACCATCCAATCACACTGAAATAACTTTTTTTTTAATTTTTGCTACCATGTGTTGCCATCCCCAACTCTCTAACAAAGAGCTACTCAAGCTAAAACACTTTCTAAAGTACACACGTGCCACAAGGAACAGTGGAAATTCAACAGGCTACTCCTCAGGAGTGTCCAGAAAACCTGGTTTTGCCACTATGTGAAACATTCCACCGTTTGTGACCTCTAAAGTTCCCAGGATGCCTTGTGTGCAGATTTGCTCTGGGAGCCTTTGCCTTCTTCCAGCAGATTAAATGCAAATTTAATCTGCTGGATTACATTTAATGCTGTTGTGTTGCCACAAATGTGTGTGTGGGGCGAAGAAATAAGCAATTAGGGGTTGGAACTTCTCAAGGCATGAGTTTCACCAAATGCCTCTGGGAGCCTTTCCCTGCTTCCAACAGATTAAATGCAACTTTTAATATTTTTCTTTTTATTTTGTCTTGGGAGGCTTTCTCCTGCTTCCAATGTGTTTTGCTGATGTCAGTCCCCCTGCACTCTCTGCTGGGCATCCTGGCTGGTTATTTATGTGGGATGTGAAATGAAAGCCTGTGCTTTTCAGATGAACACTGCTATACTCGTGCCATTTAGAATTTGTACTTGGACTAAGCAAAGAACAGAAGTTAATGCAGCAGCTATTACAAACAGCACCCTTTACAAATCGATCCAAGCTCTAAAACACTTGCGAGATCATTGACAATTACAAAGATGAAAGATTGTTTAAGAACTTTCCATTGCAAATCGATATTTCAGTTTTCTTCTGCTGTTACAGCACGTGAAAACCGGGTTTTTTTTTCCTTCCCAAAAATCAGACCCTCACTTGCTTCCAGGAGCTGGGACTTTAAGAGAAAAAAATTCCAATTTCAAAATTTTAACTGCCAACATTATGAAAGCTATTTTCTCCTGAGCATTGACATTAATATTTCTTCCACATTCTAGTTTATCACCCACGCGCTTCTCACCACACCTCAAGGGCCTGGTTTCTTTTCCCGCAGGGAGAGACTGGCTACCAAACTGTACTTGGGTTGTCCGTTTTGCTAATAGGAATATAGCAAATAATACCAACCCCCCCCCACACTTATTCATATGGAAACAGCATTAATCCCTTCTGCCTGCCCCACCCCATAACTTTCTGTCTGAGCACAAAAGCTATCTGTCTGCTTTGGCAGCAGAGAAATATTTTTAAAATGTTTCTAAATACTAGGAGGTTCTCCCCCTCCCCCCCCAATTCTTTTCAGTTTAGCTCTGCAACAACACGCAGACAAGAAGTATAACAAAGACTATGATATTCTCTCTCGTGTAATTAATACAGAGCTTTTATATTGCTTTCTGGGGAATAACATCAAATATAATTACCAAGAAATGGTAAAGAAAATACAGTAGGAGGGATAAATAAAGCTGTACTTTTTATGCTGTTAATTTTTTGTTCATACAATGCCACCGCAGTGTGTAACTTATCAGTATATAATATTTTAGTAACTAACTTTGTAACATGATTTACTAGCTTGGTTTTCCAGATGATGTCCAAGGGATAGATTCCTATTACCTGTACAAAAGAAGTGGATGCACTACTGACCTTGTCTGACTTACATTAACAGGGAGAACCAGCTGGAATGGCTAAAGAACTGGCAGTGCTAACTTCAATTTATGTTAACACATCTGGACATTAAAAACAGTGTTTCAGGGTAGCAGATTCACATCCTGTGTACTGCCCCTGTGGCAGAAGCAGTATCCGCTGGCAGAGTTTGGACAGGAGAA
This sequence comes from Rhinoptilus africanus, assembly GCA_013400135.1. Lineage (NCBI taxonomy): Eukaryota > Metazoa > Chordata > Aves > Charadriiformes > Glareolidae > Rhinoptilus > Rhinoptilus africanus. The sequence continues at coordinate 293,350 of VXBO01011811.1, read as the reverse complement.
TTTGCAGTGGTAAACCTGGACAGACATTTCTCGAAATGTGAACTTGTGTCTGTGCTCAGAGCTTGCACCTGAACTATGGAAAATAATTCTCTTTTGATTCCTCTATTACCTGGAAGTTCTCTAAATCCCAACACTACAATCTCACCTATTGCAGAAGGACACAAAAGGTGAGCTACCAAGGTTTATCCTGCCATTTTATTTTGCTGGAATCAAAATAACAGTTCGCTTATAATGACCATAATAAAAATTTTACTGTTTTCTCTAATCTACAACTAAATCCACTGATTCCATGCAAAAACAAAGCTGAGAGTTAAAGAACAAAACCTGCTTTTGACTAAGGAAAAAATGCAATATATATATTAACACTCAAAGCAAAGGGATAGCTCGCTTCCTTTTTCGTTTGTTTTTAATTATTATTCTTCATCACTTTCACAGGTATTGGGGTACTATGATTGAAGGCCATTGGCTGGACAAAGAATAGTTTTTCACACTGAGACACACTCTCCCTCAGTGCAAATGCAAGTTTCCAAATAAATCAAAGTCAATTGTGTAGAAAGAATACATTTGTTGATATTTGGAAGTTCAAATTTTATTTTGCTCCTTGTCCCCGAACAACAGAGTGATCTAGCTGACTTTTAAAACTACCTTGCCCAAGCATTTTTCTGGTTATTTATATATTGTACCATCTGGCAACATCTTATTCAAGGGTTGCTTTTATTATGCAGCTGTTAACACCACAAATTCTTCAGTATTTGCCAATTTTCATCCAGTGTTGTAAATAATTACACTTGGAGCACCATACTTGAAACATCAAGTGAAAGGGTTTTTTTCTGTCCAACACCAGCTCTGCTTTTCTTCCAACAGAAAATACCAGGAGGAGAAAAAAAATACAGCACCTTCTTAGATGTCTGTAATAATGAGAAACTTTCTAGGAAGAACATCAAATATTCCAGCACGCACAAGAAGTAATTTGTTCTCAGTCATCTATCTACAGGTTCTTAATCCACCCTGGGTACTCAACTAGTCATGCAGGATTTCAGTCATTTTTTTTTTTTAAACCTAATCATAAAATCACAATTCAGAAACAAAGTTTTGCTGTGATTCACAAGCTCCAGTTCTGCAGAAGTCCGCAGGTTCATTGCAGGAACTGGGCTTAAATTAATAACATAAAGAAAATAATACAGCTTTGAGAACAGTGTTTTTGAGAACAGTGACAGGTGAGAAAGACAGTGTCACAGAAAAGCAGCTACTGAACACAAATGTACATTCCCCTGCTCATATTAAGATGTGGAAATTTTAAGAGGCTGAGGTTGTAAAAAAGGACTATGGCTGGCTTTTCCAGCGATCATTCCCTGGGCTTTATAAAGAATGTTTCAGAATTGTTCTGCATATCCGTCTTTCACAGCCTGCACTCTCCGAACACGCTGGCTGGAGCTCAGAGCTGGATCCAGAAGATGGCTTGATGAATAATAAAGATACTGGAACAATTTCAGTTCTTGGCTTTTTGGAGTGGAGAAAGGCAGAAGTCAAACTCCTTGGCACATGCTGAATGATTTACACTGCCCATAAAGAACTGAATCTCTGCCCAGAATGCAAAACCAATCTGAACCAAGCTCACTGTCAGGTACAATACATTCCCATCTTCCCTCCACCGTTTTCCATTTCCATTGCTTTCTCTCGCTACAGCACTTGGTCCTACCCAGTACTGTAAGCACTATTTCAATATAAAATAGGTTGCTTTAATATTTCTGGCCCAAATGAATCCAGAAAACCTGGGCATAAACTAAAGGAAGACTGAATCAGAAATATTTCCCCTGAACAAAACAAGCCCCACAGAACAGCTTACGATATTTTAGGGGTTAAGAGTGTATCTAATCAGATTGTTCACCCTAGCAGCTTGACCCTAAACAAAATATCAGCAGTTTTGACCAAATAAGTGGAAGGAGATTGAGTATTCTGGCTGACGCATCTGAGACAGCTTAAAAAGTCAGCGTTCCAAGGGGAGGGGGCAGGGAATGGTGAGAGCTTCCTGAAAAACATCCCTCTTTAGCTGTCTCAAGTTGCGCTTCTTAAAAATCTTGGCTTTTACTCTGGGGACCGAAGGCTAACAGTAAGCTTCAGTGAAGTTCCACTGACAGCCAAATAAAAAACACTTTACTGAGAAAACATATTTCTGCAAGCAGCTGAACCAACATAGCCCTGTTTCCTACAGATCTGCAGTTCTCCAGTGTGGAAATTGAAACCTTTTACAATGTTTCTTATGTTTAATATGGGATAAATTTATGCAGGAGCCTTTCCCTCAGGAGGAGCGTTAACTACGTCTCCGTTTTCACTCCCTGATTACTTACTTGTGCCTCCCTGATGTGAACTCTCTAACTTCTACCTCACCGATATTTTGCTGAGATTGGCCAGCGTTCGAAAGTTCCTAGGGAGGAGTTCCAGACACAGCAAGATCATGTAAGCATATCAAGTAATCTTGTAATTTCCAACAAACACTTATGTTAAGGTAGCTGGAAAGTAACTGCGAAGGGAGCCAGCCAGCTCCCATTGCAGTATTTTCATTTTTTGATCCAACTGACACCTACCATTACAGGACAGGAAGGATGGTCCGCTGCTTAAGCCCCTGTCTCACACTAGGTATATCGAGGTTCAGCTCCCTCCTCTGCCAAAATCCTGATGTGACTATAGTATGTTATGTTGGGAACAAACTAAAAAAAGTGACAGGAACCTCAAACTGGGTCTTCTAGAGCCAGCTTTCTGGTGCTTAAAACTTACAATAACTAAGTGTTCTCAGCAGAGTACACGGAGAATATTAAAAACAGAGTAACAGCATGTTTCAGGCAACAATCATATCTAACCACTCTAAAACAGGGACAAGATGTATCTGAATCCCCTTTACCCTTCACCAGTCAGCTTTCTTAGGGGTTGTCATTTGGAATCCAAAGAGAAATCCCTTTCCTGAAGAAATTACCTGTCTTTAGCTTCCAACCTGTTAGCTATAGATCCAGGGATGAGAAACTCGGTATGGAATACTTAAGTGACATCTCCAAAAGGTGCCACACTGAAGATCTCTTAGTAGACAGCAAATAAGAGTTCAAATTGCTTCTCTGCATCCTTTTTTCCCCTCAAATGGATGGCAAAAGCAGGCAGGTAGTGCCTCCACACTTCCTTGTGATCACAGCCTAATGGCTAGAAAATTAATTCACAGTACAGGAGAACCAGGTTCCTTTTTCCCCCAAAAAAGGGATTCCAAATACTCAAAAGTATGCGCACAGACAAGAAATTACAGATCTGCCTCATCATTATTTTGCCCTCTGTATGGATGCTAGTTAAAAGAATACCAGGTGAGCTGACAGAAAATGATTAAAGTATATTAAGTAACAGGGAAATACATTAACCACCCGTTTTTTATATTTAGAGGTACTATATTACTGAAGAGTGAACCAATTCAACTAAATTCACGTTAAATCTGAATAACAGCCTGCTTCTGTTTTGAGGGGGTTCTGCTGTTTAACCTCTTTCAAATAAGTTTAACTTGCTAACTATTGTCTGTTTTGAAAAGTTAGTGTAATCTGAAATCAGTATGGAACATGATGTCCGTCTCCTTTTGTGGCTACCTTCTGTTTCAAAGTGTCTCAGAAGCCTTTATTTTAACAGTATTATTTAAGCTAGAAAGTTATCTGCTTATTTAAATCAATATAAATAATTCTTATACATAAAAAGGTGACTGCCCACAAGGGACTTCACTAATTTAATCATTTGTTTCCAGAACTTTTTTCAAGTTTATAAAGCTGCTTGTTTCTTTGAGAGCAAGTACTTTTGGGCATGATACAGTTAAGCAGGCATGAACTGGAAAGTGAAAAGATTATTCATCATGGGAAGGACTAACGCCAATAGAATAAGAGATTGTGTTTAGCAGGTGAGAAACCAGACACCAATCCGTGTGTCCCCTCATGGAATTTAACACAAGAAATTTATTCACAAATTTAATCTGACGGTGTGCAATAGCAACACATGCAATAAAAATGTCCAGGAAGCACTGACCAAGTCTGAGATCTGGCTCACAAGGCCTGCAATTCAACCTTTTAGATTCAGGGGGTTCCATTATGAGCAAGAGCTGCTGGCTGCAAAACCTGTTAGCCCAAAATGAGAATCTCATTTCATGAGACGGTTTGAAAACAACTACCAAGTTCCATCTACAGACAATCTGTAAAGTTTAGCCAAATGCATCTTTGCACCGAAGCAAAAAGCTTAACTTGCTCACAGGCACCTACAAACGAGTACCTAACCGTCCTTCGTTTGCAACGGTACGGTACTCATAAATGGGGCTTGAAAAAGAGAACAAGCTGAAAGGAAAACCTTTGTGGCATGCGGAACCTTCAGAAGGATTCAAAGTCTTTTCTCTCATCCCCACAAGTTGTGGCAACCCCTAAAAACTGAAGCCTACTGTGGGGCCATGCAAGCGAGAAGTTTCCCAGATGGTAGCCTCTAGAAGACTGGCTGGGCTACGTGGCTCTTTCCCCATCACTTACAGAAAGGCCATGTAATGCTGTTTCTCCTTTCAGGGTAGCACTGATAACGAGTAATAAGCTTCTGATATTTTCCAAGCCATAAGCACCTGTAGTCTTATCTGTAGCCAAGACCTGGACTAATTTCAACGTACGGGGGATGTACACAGGCTGTTACAAAGGGTGCCTCTGTAACACGGTGGGACCATTTCAGCGCTGCTGGCCATCCCTCCCCTCCGACTAGGGCAGGCTTGCTGGGTTCTGCCAAGCTGCAGAACCTGAGAAAAAGCAACACTGTGCTGTGTTTGCTCTTGCGAGGGAGAAGGAGAAAGAAATTACCACTTTTTGAATGGAATAGGACTTGGAACAGACTGATGTCATGAAAGAGTGTCAAGAAATAAGAAGATGGGGTCTCAAATCCAAACAGCCTTTAAGAAAACTCAGCAAGAGAGAAGCATTAATATGTTATCACATGTTGCTATAATAAAGAGGTTTAGTTATCCTCTCAGCTTAGCCAGGGCATTGTAAGGTTGTCTGAGAGGTTTCTGAAGAAATCTATGATTTTAACAGACACTACATTACCTCTCTCCACTCTACTTTCATGCAGTATGAATTGTTCCTTCCTGACTCGAAGGATTTATATGCACTGTGCAAATATAATGCTACGTAAAAGGAGATACAACCACAGACAGAAGCACCTCTCCTAGCTTATGTATTTTAATAACTCTTCCTATCATTTGAGCAATAATATCCACGCAGATATGCAGTAGTCATGGCATACCTCAGACACAGGCATTTAAACAAGGTATTGAATGAGACACTGAAATTTATGGTTTAGTCCACACGGAGAACTATGTCTAGGTATGGGCTTATGTGGAGAAGGACCCGAGCAATCATTAGGTCTCCTCTGTTACACACTCTCAGTTCCCGCTTCCCTGCATGGTAGTGACATTTCATGTTTTTCCTTGCATCAAGCCATGGCTTCTTGTAACAGTCCAACCCCAAACATTTTGTTTGCCACTTGTCAGGTTTAAAAACAACCATTTACCCTGAAGGACAGCATGTGTGCACAAAACCGTTGTGTGCATGCCACTCAGGGTTTCCTGCACACATCACGATTAATGCACAAAAAAATCTACATATTGGCAGTGAGTCCAAGGTATTGAACTTCTTGCACACACCCAGATCAACTACTAGATGTACACCCACTAGCTCTGGCTCATTCTGTAACACAGATCTGGCTCTTAAACCTACAAATTCAATGGATGCAAATAGGTCAAACCAAAACAAAACCAATCAAACCAATTTAAAACCAGACAAGGTGCAACCTTCCCCATCCTGGATCAGCATTCTGTAAAACCATCAGGAAGCATGTGTTACCCCAGCACTCTGCCTCACACGATGGCTCTAACATCTGCCCTAGGACTATTTACTCCCCCCACATAGCTCTATGGATTCCCACCCCTCTCATTCAACCTGACAAAAGATCCCTGAAATAAGCAAGGAGAAAGATTACAAGGAAAAGTCACATGAAAGAGAGCATCTGTATCTGCTCCCTAATGCAAAGAATTGGTACTACTTGATAAACCCTGCCCACAGATAGAAGCAAAGGCACAACAAATATGAGGCATATCTGGAAACAAAGCTATCTAGCAATCTAACAGATAAAACTGTTACTACTGCTCAGGTTAGATTTTTATGTTATAATTTTGCATAGGTGGCAAAAAAAATGATGTAGCTACTGCCACAAAACTGCCACACAGGTAGAGGTGCCTGTGGGAGAGGGCTTCTCACTCTGAGGCACCACCTGGTCCCACACCTGTGGTCTCCAACCCATCATCACCCTGTTTTTCCTATCTGTCACATACTTCAGAAGAAAAAACAGCCAGGAAATGTTGCCTTGACTTTTGTTTTGATCTATCCGGTGATCTGCCCAGCAACTAAATGCCTACAAGAGTAAGACTTGCATGCAATAATACAGAGGCAAAGGAAGACATATTACAATTCTAAATGTATCAATATAGCATTGTTATGCATAAAAACACCTGCATTTTAAACTCAAGTGTCTTAGTGCTGCTCTGCTTAAATCTAAAACCTTAAACCTATCACTTTTGTAGGGCTGAATGTTTCCTTATTTGGATCTGAATATTAAAGCACCTTTCTGCAAGGTGAAATGGAATGAACTATAGCATTTATACCTGCTGCAATGCCTTGTCTCTTCCCTATCCAGCAACACACTAGGCAAAAGTATTTTAATTAGTTGTGCCTAGCTCACATCTAAAGTAAGTCCCACGACAGCCTCAAAACCGATTCCCCTTTATATTTGACAGAGTGTTCCAAACCTCCAATTCTTTACTAATGTCCACGTTTTCTGGACGAAAATGCATTCCGTTGCTCATCCAACACAAGAGATGACTATAAACCACTGAAGAGCACTACAAGAAATTTCACCCAGAAATTAACCTAAAATAGTCTCAAATCCCTTGCAACTATGTAACAGTATATAGAGATAAACTGACTAGAAGTTATTAGTGTATTGCTTTGTATAGTACACAATTAGTAGCCCCTGAAAGTTTTGCCTTGTTGGACCACCTGCTTCTGGGTACAGTGTCAATATTTACAATGCTCCTTTTAGTAACAAACCAGGAAGATAACTGTATGGTACATATTAACAAATTATCAAATGCTTCAGCAGAGACTTTGATCAATTTGTCTTTTAAGCACATAGGAAGTTACCTAAAAATCTCACATATTTGTACTAAAACTTCTTACCTTGCAGAGCTTCAGCAACAGCCAGCATGTCAGGTATGCTGCCAGAGTGAATTTCGCTTTCACATATCTCTCAGGCAAACAGGTAAGGTACATTTGTACCAAATCCAGCTCTTCATGGGCAACACTACTGCCAGCACTATTAATACCATCTTCCCCACCCTCTTCTCTTCCTTTGTCCTCTTCTGCTGATGCACCCGAACATCTATTGAGCTCCATTTTATAAACAGTTTTCCCCCTACTCCACAAAGCCCTGATCTTCCCAGAGACAACTCAGAAAAGTTTTTATTTCGTATCAGAAATACTTCCTCCACAAGTATGTAGCCTTGTCTTTAAGCCAACCCAAAAAGTTAAAACTATGGTAGAACAAACTTTCCTTAAACTACATTGGCTCTTTGCCTTTCCCTTATTGAACGACCTCTTGCAAATGTGCGTACAGCTACAAGATAAATATAGCACCAGCTCGCCTTGTCATACAGCACAAGAATACTCCTGCCGTTGCCAAGAGAGAAGAGAAAGATTCCATTTATTTAAAGAGCAAGCATCAGTACTCCCTTGTTTATTTGGAGGGAGGAAAAAAAAGAAGAAAACTCTGTTATATTTGAAATTTTTTTTTTTTTGCCAACTGTGCTTCCTCAGAACAAATCCCAATTCTGTAAAAAAAATTATGTTCTTATGGAGGAGGGTTTTTATAATTCCAGAGACTTCTAGCCACAGTAACTCATTGTCTGTGATATCACAGATGCCTAGCTCATGAAGTCTACAAATTTCAAAAGAATAAATGAGGTCTTGCAGATGAACTAGAGCCAAGACATTCTGAAATAACAAACAGTCCTTCCATAGGCCAAAATATGAAGAAAATATGCAAGAGATTAATTAAGTCATTTTTAGCTAAGCATTAAGCAGTTTGCCTATGCCTTGTGACAGCTCAAATTTGTACGCTAAGAACAATTTAAAAGACATTTTGCCAACTCTTACTGACAGTTAGGAAAGACCTAAAGGTTTTGGTTTAACTGTATCAATTATGAGAATTCAACAGCATCAACAACTAGAATACCTTTTAATAAACAGGATCAACTTTCCTGGTAACTTCATGCAGAAAGTTATGCTTTCTTCAAAGTATTTCCCCCCTTAAAGGGACAACATTCAAGAGATCGCTGTAGTTTGACAAAAAACTAATCAAGAGCTCCAATATCTTGAAATATTGCCCTTTTTAACATATGGATGATCTAATACCCAAAGATTCCATCACTTTGAAACACTCTAAAGCATCAGAAACGGCAGTTATTCATTAAATGCTTAACATCCAATTTTATGATTTTTAACCATATTAAATACCACCTTGATGTAATCTCAATGATTTTCATAGGACTACCTGTGATTTATATATTGTGTTGTTAGAATGAGTGTTTCAGAATACAAAAGATAAAAATGAAGCTACTACACACCCATAGGCAGTCTGTCCACCATAAACAGCAAATCGAATACAGAAAACCTAACACATTTCTTTGGTCTGATATATTTTGCAAGGTGTCTGGCTCACCTGGTTCCTCTGATGGGTACAGCTGCCACTATTTCCCTCTCTTTTCATGTTCGCACAAATTTGAGAAAGAGCAGATCAATGAATTACAGAGCCAAACCTTCCTGCCATAGCTTGCTGCAATAACACGGAACATCATTTCTATTCCTGCAGGCAATCCTGAGCACAGATGTTGAAGGCAAGCTAGCTCTAGCAATTGCAAAGGAGCTGGATAGCATCCCAGTGTTCACTCCTCCCAGCCATAAACCTCCACTGCCAACAACAACTGCCTGCAATTCCCATGTGATGCTTACTTTGATGTAACACAACCTTTTCCCACCTGCAGCTGATTAGGGCTCTGCTTATGGAGCTTCAGGTGTCAGCAGGCAGCTGTGTGGTAGCTGTGGTAGTCTCCTCTGCATAGGAGCAAGCCAACGCTCCTCGCTCCTGAGCGTGAAAGCAAACTAGTTCACATGGAATCACGGAAACTTCAGAGTTGGAAGAGACCTCTAGAGATCACCTAGTCCAACTCCCCTGCCAAAGCAGGATTGCCTAGAGCATATCACTCAGGACTGCATCCAGGCGAGTCGAAAATCTCCAGAGAAGGGGACTCCACACCCTCCCTGGGCAGCCTGTTCCAGGAGGAGAGTTTCACAGCTCTTGCTTGTTTCACATGGAGGAAAGTTTCACAGCTCTTGCTTGCTCCCTTGTCCCTACAGGTGAGTAGCCGATTATCTTTGTCTGAAAGCAATGGGGGCCATGCCAAAAGACTGTATTGCCATTGCTGCCAATTTTAAAGACAATTAAAGACCACTTGTCATAGAAATTGACAGGAAAGGAGAAGTCAAACCAAAGAAAAGTCAAGCAACAAATAATTCAGCTAGTTTATGATCTTGTACAATGCTCTCAGCTGAACTTAAAATTTAAAAGTGGATGCAGATGAAAACTGCATATATTACTGACATACTTTGTCTTAGCCTGGTCCCAGAAGGACATGACATTATCACATACTGGCAAAGTCATATTATTTTCATCTTTCTGTTGCCTCTCAATTCTTTGACCACTAAAGAGTTTCTGCATGAGATATTTTTATCCACAATATTTCTTCTCTAATCCTTGCCATTTGTGATGTGAATAATGACATAGGAACCAAGAAAGACAAGACTGCCTAAGCTATTTTCTGCCCCTGCTAAGTGCAAATGAAATGGTAGTTAAAATAAGGTCCACTCACACCCTCCAGATAGCCAACATTCCCAGCATTTCTATCCTGAGCAGAAGCCATGACAGCAGGTCTTGGCAATTTTAGGAAAATAAGTCATATAGGCTTGGACCAAGCCTTAAAGCTCCTTAATATGGAGTTTTTACACTTTGCTATAGTTAATATGGTCATTTTCAGCTCGTCCAGACAAGTGCTAAACAGATCCCTTGGGATTTACATCAAAAGAATCTAGCCCTGCACTATCATACTGTACACGTTTCATCTTCAACTTTAAAACCTTTGTGCAGGTAAATGTGTATTTGTGTGTTCCCTCATATTTGATTAGATATCTTCTCTCGCTTTTCCAGGGAGAGAGCTTTTATGACTAAGTTGTAGGAGTGCCTATTTTGGAATTTAAAAAGCAGCCTTAGGGTTCTAGGGTTCTCTTGAATATGCACACTACAAACTGAAAACTACCTCAAGTCTTTAAATAATTGTAAGTCCTGAATTCCATCAAAATTTTCCTCATCTTTTTAAAAGTATAAAGTCCCTTTACTCCTCATAATAATTTCCCATTATCTCAGTGACAATATCACCTCACTAGTCCCATTTTCTGTTCCTGAACAGGCCAGCTCCTTTACCTACAACATCTTTTCAGGAATTTCCAACATGAAACGAAATCAAAATGACTTGCAGAAAGTGAATTAAAAAGCAGTGCCCAGATATTGGTTTTGCTTGTCTTCAAAAAGTCCAGTATCTGAAATGGCTTCAAAGTCTTAAGATAAAAAAAAATCCCAAATAGTAGCTTTTTGTATAACATGATGAGAAATCAATGCAATTATGAAGAAGTGCCCCACTGTGATAGGTAATTTTCCCTCCACAGCCTGTAGTCACAAGTCCAATGTTTGTTTTGTGTTGGACCACTGACTTATATCAGACACAGATTTTCTTGCCAGATATGATTACTGTGCAGCCCCCCCAGCTTCTTCAGCACAAAGTGTACTGTGGAAGAGTGGGTCCAGATTTTTTTGTTTTGCTATTCTAAATTAAAAATGACTCACAGCAGAAGTATGACTTTAGGCTCCAGAAGAGTGTGTGTAAGCTCCTGGCAGGTCATACCCAGTTCCTTACTTGGTTCTGCCCAGCTTGAAGAACAGCTGCTTACAAGAGCTCTAGCTAGGACTATGCTCCCCCATCCGAAGATCTAAAAACAACCAACCCTTCCTCCTAAAAAACAACAAAAAAGCCCAGAACCACTCCACAGTTTTTATTTCTATTATCCTCACCTCCACCTCATTTTCCTATGTGTTTCTAAGCATACTGTTAAGAAGGTTTTCTGCAAACTGGTCTCAGAAAGTAACTTTGACAAACCTCAAGCCAGGGTTTTTTTGACACCATTCTTGGGCAATCTATCCCTGACCTGTTAATATATTCAGTATCACTGTAGCATTCAGTAGTTAGTCTGAGGTATTTAAGAGATCAAACACATTTGACATTGAAATGGACAAAAATTCTTATCATAAACAAACTAGAGGCTGTATAGAGCAAGATGAGAAATTTCGAAGGAATAAGATTTTTGAAGGCCAAGCTGCTGAGAGCTAATGAATTGAATGGGAGGTAACAAACAGAATTTGCAGACACAAGGTAATGTGACGTAATGCAGTTGAGAAGTTGTTCCAGTTATGAAGGACAAATTTTTAACAGTACTGGAATGGCTTCTTAAGTTAGGTGATGACATAAATGGTTGTCACACAATGAGTGAATTGAGTTGTTTAAATCTTACGCTTTGCTTGCCAGATTCTACAGTGATACCTTTATGAAGTGGGGAAGAGAACACTCAGCACTGACACTGCACTTCCCACCTTCAAAGGCTCCAGTAATTTTAATTAAGTGAAATTATCTTAGAGCCCCAGGAATGCAGTTAACTTTGACTTTACCCAGAACATTGCTCAACCCTGATGTTCCCCCAGAGGGCCCAGAGAGCTTAAACCGGTATCTTGTGGTTGTGTATTGTATTAAAGTTCCAGTTCAGTATGGTTTATAGCANACAGATTTTAGATGAGTAATTGATGGTCACAGGTTCTACTAATGCACAGTCAAAAGGCTCACTGAAAGGCAATAAACAACACTTTAAACTCCTATAGACTGTTTAGAATCTATATAAATAAAATATAAATCTATATAAATAAAATCAACAAATAAATAAAATAACCCATTTCAGTCCTATCATGACTGATTACTCCTTTTATCAGACTTATCTCTAGCAACAACAGTAGCAAGCAGAAACTTTTAAGCTGGTGCTATTATTAATGGTACCTAGAATGTTTGCAAAAAAAAATCCAACTTTGTTTAAATGATACCACTGCAAATTATTCTATCATTAGCACGATAGGATTTTTTTTACTTGACGGATTTTTTTTTTAACTGGAAGAACCTTTTGCTTTCATTGTTATGGTAGAGGTACAGGGGAAAGATGGGAATAAATTGTTACAGGATGAAACAGCTCAAGACCCAAAACAGAACATGAACCTGCCTCTTCCTGATGGAGACTTTGCCTTTTTACTAACTGGTGCACCAGACTATTGCCCTTTCCTGTTCAGAGTCAGTGACCAGTCCCAAGCATCAAATGACCACAAGTCGAGCTCCAGAATTGTGAGAGTAACACTTCCTCTCCCATTGCCAGAAGGGAGTTTCTCGAATCTGTATTTCAGAGCATTTTCTATTTGCTCCCAAGATTTCTTCTAACACTTGTGATGGTAAGAAATCTGTTTAAAATGACAGCCCTGGCTCCTCATTAATTGCTTGACTATGTGTTGTGGTTTAACCCCAGTCAGCAACTGGGACCATGCAGCTGCTCACTCGTGGAGGCATGAGAGAGGTATTAAGACAGATAACATTTTTTGGAGATACGAGTTTTTATGAGTGAAGAGCATCAGTCCTCCATAGTTCTTCCAATACTTCTGCAGCTGGGGAGTACTATCTCATTACTCTTTTGAGATTCCAGGACCTGCCATCCTCTAGTCTTGTCCTAGTCCCATTCTGCCCTTTCATTACGGAAACTTAACATGCCTTAAGGAAACAGGATGGAGCTAACCTACTGGGAAGCCGCTGTCTTCCCTGCCCTTCTCACTGCATTTTGCATTTGTCTTACTCAAAACTTCAGTGCTTCTAGCACTACAAATAGCATCCTGGCTACCAGAAATTCTAAAATGAGCTACAAGGCCCTGAGCAGAATTCTTCAACTGCCTGAGTAATCCTCCAAAATAGGCCAGGACAGGATAGTTCAGATTTTGAATCTGCAGCACTCCTGAATTAGTGCTTAGGCATTTATTCAGCATCTAAGTAGACAGAAAAGCCTCCCTGATCTGCACAATGATCAAGGGATGCACTGTAAGCAATTGGGGTTTTTGTGGTATTTGATGGATGGTTTCCATCTGGCTGGGCTATTTCTCAGCATACTGCTCTAAGACTTTCTTTCTAAGACTTCCTACTTATTCACAAATGCACTGCAGTTTAGAGCCATTTCTTGCATGAGTTAGTCATTGCTGGACAGCCATCCATGAAAACCTCCACTGGGATATAAACAGCAGACAAATGTCTGCACTGGAGCGGACGGTGTGTCTACAGCCCGGGCAAACGCACCCAAGCGACTGCTAGTTAACTACCTTGCGTGCCAATAGCAGTAAAGCTATGGACTTCAGCTTAAGCTGTACAAAAACCACTGAGGACCTTTGGCATTTGTTAATTAATTAAGCCAGGGCGCATGTAGATGTGTCACCAGTATCAGTGAGAGAAAGGCCAGATCTATCCACAGTACGTTCTGGGGAACATCCAGCCTTTGTGCGCATTGAAGCAGCATTTTGCCTCATATTAAGGGAAGAGACTGGATCACATGAAAAATAAGAGGCTTTCTCACACGAAGCCCTATATGTGAAGAGATTCAGAACTTTGGTTTGGCCGACTGTAGATTGTCAAAAATGTAGCATTTCTGTAAACCACACAGACCACATGCGACTGAAAAAAAAAGCCAACAACAAAAAAAAACCCCAAAACAGGACATCTTTTGAGAGAAAGCAACCTTTTTTTTTAGCGTACTCTCTGATACACGCTGCTTGGGATCGGTCAGCAACATCCCAAGAATAGGAACTCACCGTATCCTCGTACATCTGGTTCTTGTCCCAGCAAGTCTGGAGAGGTGTGAAAATGAAAAGTGGCTGTGCTGAAAGTTAACCAGGCTCCGCTGACCGTCAAGGAAGTTCAGCTCAGGTTTCAACTAGCAGCTTGCGGTTTGCCAGGGAAGGGACTGTTCTAGTTCACAGCGGGATGTAAACACCCTGCGCCAGCGTTACTCCTCTCTGGGAGACCTCTGGCCACCTGCTCCGGCATTCATCCTTGCTCCAGGCTTATTAGAAGCGCCCTGGGATTTGGTGAGTAGGAGTGGCAGTAAATACATGTTTTGTTCTCTGTTCTAGACAGCCTTGAAATCTTTGCTGTGTACCCCAGGAGAGAAGGGAAAAGTGAGGAGGTTTTCACACGTGCTGCTGAGGCGCTGCCTGAGAGAGCCTCACCCCGTTTCACCTCCGGGCCTCCCAGTCTGCTCCCCCCGGAGCTGCACCCCCAGCCCTGGGCACACCGCAGCGGGGGCCCTGAAGTCTGCTGGCAGGTCCCCAAGGGCTCGCCGAAAAATAGTGCCCCCACAGATGCCGCCTGCACCCCGAGAAACTTACACCGGGCTTTCCAGAACAATCCCCTTCTGCCTTCCCCACCGCCTCTGGAGCGGTCTGTGAGGTGAACTGCCCGGGGAGGTTCACTCCTCTCCCTCCAACACCGGGCTGTGCCGACCGGGCGCTGCCTCTCCACAGGCAGGCGGGAGGCCAGACCCCTCAGCTGCTGCAAGTGCCGCCATTTCGGGGCTGCACCCTCCTTTGAGGCCCGGGCAGGAAAGGCTGTTTGGCGCCTTCAGGCCCTCACACCGACCTCGCCAGGCAAGGGGACACTGTCCCCCTTTCACCCAGGCCACCATGGGGCTCGCCGTCTTTCCTCTCACAGCAGCCCCCTGCAGACAGGACCCTCCAGCTGTGACGCCGGGAGCACTGAGGCAACATGGCCACCATGGCCCTGCACCTCCCTCCCTCCAGCGGGGCGGGGGCGCTGGACGGGCAGGATCAATTCCCCACAGCAGCGCATCTGGCTGGTTTGTGTGGGAGATATGGCTGTGTGGAAAGAGACCTGGGAGTCCTGGGGGGCAACAGGATGGCCATGAGCCAGCAATGGGCCCTGGTGGCCAAGAAGGCCAATGGCATCCTGGGGGGCATCAAGCAGAGTGTGGCCAGCGGGTGGAGGGGGGTCATCCTCCCCCTCTGCTCTGCCCTGGGGAGGGCACATCTGGAGTGCTGGGGCCAGTGCTGGGCTCCCCGGGTCAAGAAGGACAGGGAACTGCTGGAGAGGGGACAGCAAAGGGCTACCAAGATGCTGAGGGGACTGGAACAGCTCTCTGATGGAGAAAGGCTGAGGGATTTGGGTCTCTTCAGTCTGGAAAAGAGACGTCTAAGTAGG
>VXBO01011811.1:266862-277729 GCA_013400135.1 Rhinoptilus africanus | reverse complement strand
GAACTTCTTTCCCTTGAGGGTGGCAGAGCCCTGGAACAGGCTGCCCAGGGAGGTGGGGGAGTCTCCGTCTCTGGAGACATCCCAAACCCGCCTGGAGGCATTCCTGTGCCCCCTGCTCTGGGTGACCCTGCTCTGGCAGGGGGTGGCACTGGGGGATCTCCAGAGGGACCTTCTCACCCTACAATTCTATGATTCAGTGATTCTATGATATGGGAATCTTCCATGGGCTGAGGTCCTGCAGAGACCCCCAAGAGCCTACAGCCATCGGGTGAGCACATCAGCACTCGGCTCCTGCTCAGCCTCTCGGCCAGGTCTGCCAGTGCCCCGCTACCATTAATGACTGCAGTCACACAGAAAGTACACCGGAGCATGGTGGGTTGGTATCTGGCACATCCCTGGTGCATCACCACGTGCATGTTTGCTGTTGTTCTACTTATTTCTGTTATCACAGCAATGTGCTGTTCTTCATTCCATAGGGCATTAAGAAAGGTGCTCCTTTTTATTCATAGAATTATAGGATCATCTAGTTTGGAAGAGACCTTACAGATCATAGAGACCAACCATTAGCACTGCCAGAACCACCACTAAACCATGTCCCTCAGTTCCACATCTACCCATCTTTTAAATATCTCCAGGGATGATGATTCAACCACTTCCCTGGGCAGCCTGTTTCAATGCTTGATAACCATTTCTGTGAAGAAATTTTTCCTAATATCCAGTCTAAACCTCCCCTGGTGCAACTTGAGGCCATTTCCTCTTGTCCTATTGCCTGTTACTTGGGAGAAGAGACCAACCCCCCCGGGCTACACCCTCCTCTCAGGGAGCTGTAGAGAGGGATAAGGTCTCCCCTCAGCCCCCTTTTCTCCAGGCTGAACACCCCCAGCTCCCTCAGCTGCTCCTCATAGGACTTGTGCCCTCACCTGGGCACAAGTTGCCCTTCTCTGGACACACTCCAGCACCTCAATGTTTTTCCTGTAGCGAGGGGTCCAAAACTGAACACAGCACTCGAGGTGGGGCCTCCCCAGTGCCACAGGGGGATGATCACTGCCTTCATCCTGCCGGCCACAGTATGTATTGTCAATTGAATTATGGCCCTCTCATTTGTGTTATTATGCCCATCATTACCTTTCTCATTTTTCAAGATGCTGAGGGTTTTCCACTCCTGCTCAAGACCCACTGATAGTACTTTCTTCCATTTGAGTGATTACAATTGCATTTCAGGTTGTATCAGCTTCCAGTGTATTGGTGTTGCATCATGGAAAGGTTAGCCTTCTTCCTTCCCTTTCTGCAATTTTCTTCTTAAGAGCATTAACACACGGATACAATTACATTAAGCAAATTGTCGCTTTAAAAAGCCCTTGTAAATGAGTGACAGATGCTTATGACTGAATCCATTTAAACACTCAATATAAGACTAAAGTTACTATTCAGGGACCTGCTTAGCATCCTGAGTGCTCATTGACTTTCAAGTGGAAATGCTGTGGTGATCAGCACCACACAGAGTCAGTTTGTAGTTCTCAGGTTAGAAAGTATACTATAATGCTACAGAACTTCAGGTGGTACTTGCACTGTATGTCTGGATATCAATGAATCTGAAACTATGGTAGAACATAGATTAGCAATAGTTTTATAGTAGTGTAGCAATTTCCTTTTAGATAGACACTTTGTGGTAATAACTGAAGGAACTTTCCTGCTAACTCTTATTGCATTGCAGGTATTAAAGTATTTAAAAAGGTATGAGAGCTGCATAGATATATTTAAAACACGTCTACAGAAAACTAAGTTGAGAAAAGTGTCTTTTCAACTTAAAAAATGATGCAACTTTATCTTGCTGAAGTTTTGAAGAATTAGTAAATATCCTTTTACTTGAATGATTTGCCACAGTTAGAAAGACAAGGCAAATATAATGTGCATATAGAATTAGCATTAAGCTTCAAACTCTAGTCTGTGTTCTCTTATGCCAGATTTAATTCTTAATTTATTTTCTTTATTTCTTCAGGTAGTTAAGACTTATGAAGATGGGACAATTTAAGATGTGCCTGGAAATTAGTAGTTTCTTCAAGGAGTCGACCATCTAATTTATAAAACATGTTGTAAAAGGTAAGGATGAGCTGTTGTTAAATGAGGCCAGAACTTCCATTGTTCTTAAACATGGCACTTCTCAAAGCAGTAAGTACCTATGTTTAGAAACTAATCCACTTTCCAAATGACATACACTTGATAATCTACTAACTTCCTCAGGATAAGATTACAGTTGATAGTATTTTGATCTCAGTATTCTGATTCTTCCAATGCTGATTGACTGGTAAGCCAGGTTCTCCTACACAGAGGAGAAGAGTTAGAGAAACAGTGATTTTTGCCTCTTAAAGCCTCAGATATACGCTGGGGATTTTAAAAAATAAAAATTCTTCATAAGCAGTAAGAGGGTTTTTGCTGAATAACAAATTTGCAATGCTGGAAAATAGTGATTCATTAATGTCATTTAAAACAATAAAGTGATGTTGATTAGAGACCAAACATAACATAGAATCCAAGTGACTTTAATGTAGAATATGGTAACTAAAATATAATACATAAAGCATATGTACATCAGATATGACATATATGAAAAATAGTTAACAAAATCTGTTAAATAGCGTATAAATGCATGTATCTTAGTTACATAAGAAATCATATATGTACTGAAACTTTTATTAATCTGCTACTCAGATTTTTAAATGGTACCTCCTTCAGATTTCTTCCCTATTTTTGAACTTAGTAAGTTTGCATAAACCTTCCTTTAGGTACATGTACACACTCATTATGCATGTATGTGTATATGTACCATGCACATTATTCTAGGACTTGTTGCTAAGTTCACACCACCCATGTTTGACTGGAATACCTGAACACCGTTTTAATACTTTGATTTTGGAAGGAACACTTACCTGACAGTTCACATGGATCTGATACTTCTTCCTACATTCTTTCCAGACATTTTCAGTAGTATGAGATTATTTACACACCGCTTCTGTAAAGTGAAGAGTGCTCTCTCCTTTCAAAGCAGTAAGTGGGGCTTTCTTAGGGGTACCGAGCTACCTGGTCTACATCCTGGGAGTTTCCAAAACACCTCTGAAAGTCTAGTGAACTCTGCGTTACAAGAAGGAATGTCAAGGATTGATGTCTTTAGCAGAATATAGTGTTTTAAAAATAATTTTTCCAAAACTTTTTCCTGCATTTTAGTGAACAATGAGAAGGAAAAAAAAAAAATCTTTTTCCTTCTTTGGAGGTTGTCTTTAGCATAAAGATATTGTTGCTTTTTTAATTATTGTTCTGATCTTAAGCGTAGACACATCTGGCAACTACTTCCATTCTTGTAAAAACAGGACAGGAAATAGATGAGCAGTTTCATAGAGGTTGATCTGAAATTTTGTAGCCACAAAAGTGGTCTGTGCAAAGTTTTTAATAATTTATCCTTATTTTCTGTATTATCCATTTAAAATTTAAAAAGCCACCTAACACCAAAGGGGAATGACAGTCTGGTAGGCTGAAAGCAGGCTGAAGGAACTTGTTCTCACAGCTACAAACTGCATGAGAAATTGAATATTCACATGTATGGATTCATTTCACCAGCATGTCTTCATTTCATAAGGAGACATTGCTCACGTAATATCTAAGTTTAATCTAAAGATTTTCCTCTAAACAAAACAGCCAATCTTGGTAAATACCTTGTTCAATACGATCTTGAAGAGGTAGATTTTCTGTTAGTTCTTTAAATGGAGAACGATTAAGCCCTGAAGATTTTTGAGCTTCCCCCAACATTGCACTAGCAGTCATGCAACTCCACGGGGAGAACTCGAGTAGACTACCCACAGGCATTTTTTCCGTGATGTGTAATGCAGATCCACAGTTGTTCTTTTGGCAGCACGGATTAAACCCAGGGCCTTTGAATCTCAGAGTGCAGTGCACTTACTGCTAGAACTAGATGTGTCCATGAGCTCAACGGCTGCAGGTGGCTCATAAATCTATGTGCCTCCTCACCGCCCCCAACAGAAGAGTGAAACTGTGGGCTATGTGTGTCAATACTGGGCCTGCGTAAGAGGAGTAAAAGCCCGTCTTCCCTGTCTGCTCTCATTCCCTGTGGTTTGTATCAGAAAGGAACCACTGTCCAGGCACTGACAGCGCCACAGAGCCCAGCACTGAAGTCAGTGAGGAGGGCAGAAGAAGGAGTCCTACAGAGGGAAGCTGTTTGCTTCTCTCTGCATGAAGGGCAGAGACCACAAGAGAGGGGATCTGGGTACTTTTAATGTAAGCAGCAGCAGGGACTGGGTAGCTCTGACAGATGAGCGGGACTCACAGGGAGAAGAACAGCATGAGGAGAAAGCAGACACCAATTTGGGAGGTAAATAATGTTGGACAAAACATTTGTTGCTCTGTGCCTGTAAGGCAGGAGAAGTAATTGTCTCCCTTGAAATGCTGCCTCCTGTGCTGTGTGGCAGCAAGGTGACTTTTCTCCTTTTTTTTGCCTTTATGATGTTGGTTACTTAACCTGAAATCCAGGGAAGATACGTGCAGTATGCTACAGGGTTGAGAAATTCTGCCCTTCTGCTCCCTTGAGGCTCTGTGCACTCTCTTACAAGAGTTGATGAGAGAAAGTAGTGAAGGAGGCCAGTGTAGCCATTACAAAAGTAAAGGGATCACTTGTGTGAGGAACAAATAGTTTTTGTAGACTCTGTCTGTTGCTGGAATGTTAAGCCCTATGTTTATTATTATTTGATTAGCCCAAATCTAATGTGCCATTTAATATTTCAGGAAGGAATGCCTGTACGATGAACTGCTTTCCATTTCAAGCTTTTATAGGTTAAATGGCAATATCTTAGCAGTCCCTAGAGACATAGTTTTATGCCATGGAAGCGGGCCTCGGGCACCTCTAATCTGTATGTTAAGGAGATGCTTGTGGTAAAGTGACTGCATTCTGAAAGTTGACTTATATCAGCAGTCTTGGGGTGTTGGAGAGAGAACTTCTCTCTTCTAGGTAACTATAGTAATACTGAGAAAGTGCATTCTGTTTGTAGGGGATGTGATTTCATCTTATAGCGTCATAGTCTTGATGCATTATAATTTTTTTAAATCCAGATGCTACAAAATGCAGTCATCATTTAACTACTGTGGTTTTATATTCCTGCCATTATAAATGATTT
The DNA here is from genome assembly GCA_013400135.1 of Rhinoptilus africanus. Lineage (NCBI taxonomy): Eukaryota > Metazoa > Chordata > Aves > Charadriiformes > Glareolidae > Rhinoptilus > Rhinoptilus africanus. The sequence continues at coordinate 272,549 of VXBO01011811.1, read as the reverse complement.
AAGGTAGAAATTATCTTTAGACATCAAAATTCAGGCATCTAATCTAAGGGATTTGTCAAGGAGCTTTATATTGTCATCAGAGAGAGTGGAATATTTCCAGACAGTCTTTCATCAACCTCTGTAGTTATTTGTCTTCTTCTGTTTACTATAGACAAGGTATGGACAGTTACCGTGATGAATAAAGCTAAATGAAATTAACTCCTCACCACTCCAGTGAACTTTAGGAATAAGGTTACCTTCTTCTGTACCAAGGTGTGAGCTCACTGTTCAGGCAGGAAAGAATTATTTTTCTCTTGCTTCAGTTCCCAGCCTCACAGGACCTTCTTCCACTTTTTCCTAAGACAGTAAAACTCAGGGCACAGATAGTGTCTCGAAATACGGTTTGAGGCAGGGTACTAAATGAGGAGGTTGTTAACATCTCTTCAAACATACCATGGCCGGGTGGGACCATTTTGTCATATGGTTCCATCTACAAAGCACAGTTGTTTTTTTCAATTTATGCTCAGATTATAAAATGGCCAATACTAGATTCAAACTGGGGTATGAAAATAATGACTGTTCTGTTAAACTGACTCCAAGGATGCCACAAAAAAAAAAAAAAAAAAAACTCGGCTAACAATGTATCCTACCTAGTACTTTGAGACTGATTTTTAAATTGGAATGGAAGACTTTGTATAAGATTAAATACAGCTGTTATCATGGATGTAAACACCATGTTTTCTTCCCTTTAAAAAAAGAATCAAAGAAGTTATCTTTTTGATGGTGATTTTCAAGTATACCTCTTTATCCTATTCACCATTTCTGCTACATGATAAATACATGTCTTTGGACAATATAGGGCATACTATATTATGCGTCCTGATATTTTTATTTGTATGTTTACAAAATACCTTTCCCCAAGCAGTAACTAATGTAAACTGCAGTCTAGAACCTTGTTGCTTTAGGATGGTTAAACAGTTGCCGTAAAAGATATAAAGCATTTCTGTAAAATTCAAGAAAATTAGTACAACAGAAAACAATTTTACCTCTGCCAATTTTACAGCTGTCCAAGTGAATGCTCATTCTGCACATACCTGTGTTTTAAAAATATAGTGGTATTTTCAGTTGTTGTGTCACACAATGTGACAGAAATATGATATCTTTATTCTTAAACCTTCTTGTCGTGGCATGACTTTTTTTTCAAAATCCTACTGAAGGGTTTTGTTTGTTTTTTTTAAAAAAGAGTATTAGTTACCACCCATGGGCAAACATGGTTTCAAGGGTGTGGGGTTGTCAGGAACTCCTAACTGTATCAGTCAGTTAGTTGGAGTAGCATGATTTTCTGCTGCAACGCCTCTAGTGGAATCTCTAGAGAGGAATCAGCGTTGATTCTGACATCAATATAACGTCATGGAACTATGTCGTGCTATATTACACATGGTGGGGGCAGCATCCGTATCTACAAGTGGATCCTTCAGCGTTGCACCTGCAATATAAGCAAAGACATCCTAAAGTGCTCACATATTTATTTCAGGTTTTTATTTAACAATATATTGTTGAAAGAATGAACAAAGGAAAATAACTAAAACCAGAAATAGAAACTGGCTACCACCAGAGTGCAACCAGGGCCAGATTAGCAATGACAAAAGAATTTCCTGTTTTGTTGATTCAAAGTAAATACTGTTTCAGTCACAGAATACAGCAGTGCTTAGCATCAAAATCCATCTCTTCCTGGAACACCAGTAAATCTATTACTTAATGGGCATCAAGGTATCTACTGCCATAACACACATTGAGAGTACTCTTACACAGCAGGGGGTACAAATGCTGTGAACAGTGTCACTGCCTTGAGTTGTGGCACGAGAAATGAAAGGAATAGTCGTCCCCTCTAGATAGATGCCAGCTCTGGCTCTCATTTTGTCCCATTTTCAAAGTTCAAGTCACAAACCCCGATGTAGTTGCCCTGTAGTAGCACTTCGAAGCTACATGCAGCGTCTCTTTGTGGAATAAGAAATATGCCTCCCATGCTGGTGAGGACAAACAAGTCAACTTTTTATCATGCGCCATCTGCATCTACCTGCAAGTGTCTTTTTAGCAGGAGTTTTGTCATTAAGCTTCTGAATTTTCATGTAATAAGCAAAGCACTCCCCAGAGCCCTCACCACTCCTAAACATGTGGTTATATTTTTTTCATTAGTCTTGCCAGTGAGTGATGCAGCTCAGTGGTTTCCCAGCCTTTTTGTAGAGGAACCTCACCTTGAGGAACTGTAGCTGGAGATCTGTGATCAGTTCCGTTTGGCTTTAGTATTCTCCCACCAACTGCAGCTTTCCCATCGTCCCTCCCCGGCCCAGGCCTCTCAGCCTTCCCTTTCTTTGATGTTGTCGTGTTCCCTTCCCATGACATCTCTGTCTCTGCTGCTGGCCCAGACAGCAGTGACACTAAAACTGAGCAAATAGATTTGGATGGATCAATCAGTTTCTCTCTGGTGTCTCTTGTGTGTCCCTTTCCAGGCCTGGTAGAGTCCTTTTCCAGAGCTCACCTAAGTGACTTGCTTGGAAAGCACTAACAAGTCTAGGATTAGATGTTGAATGAGGCAGTAGAGGAAAGAATATGCCTACTGTTCCCACAGACAGTTCTTGCAAAGGACCTGCCTTAGTTACTCCTAAAAAATAGTAATATCAAACCAGCTCGATGGACCTCTCTGGTGTATTGAGACTTATGAGCTCTTGTAGATGTAATTCAGAGTATGGCTATTGCTGCACTCTCGATTCTGTCCTGCCAGCTGCTAACATCTGCCCCTCGTGAGGAGGAGGCTACAGAAATGTGACGGGGCAGGCAGAGGAGGGCAGCCTGCCTGAAGAACAGGGCAGGGCATTCCCGCAAGGGGACGCGTTCGCCAAAGTCATAGAATCGTAGCATTGCCTAGGTTGGAAGGGGCCTTTCAGATCATCAGGTCCAATCATCAACCAAACTCTGACACAACCCATCACTAAACCATCTCTCTAAGCACTATGCCTACCCATCTTTTAAATAACTCCAGGGATGGTGCCTCAACCACTTCCCTGTGCAAAAAACCCCTTCTGTATCAGCAGGAGCTCGGTCTTAACATTGTTCTCAGTGCAAGCTCTTAGGTAAAAAACAGTTATTGCCCTCTTACTATCTTTATTTACATTTCAGTTTATATAAATGGAGGACACCTCCGTGCTCCTTAAGTGGTTAGTCTTACTCAGAAACTCACGCTTAGGGTCATCTGTGCACAACCAGTCTGTCGGCTTCCCTAGGCGGTAGCATAAATGGCTCCCCAGTTTGTGCCCACCTTCAAAGTGGCTGGGAAGAGCTGCGTTCCTGCCTGCTCCCTGACCCAGGCAGGCTTCCCAAGCAGGGAGGAGGCTTAATCCTTCGAGAATCCCAAACGCAAACACTGCAGTGGTATTTGGCAGGCCAGCAGAGGAATTTGGGACATTTGTAGGCTTACTACCGTTTATTTTCCTTGATCCGGAGGCTGTTTATCCAGGGGTTAAAGTGACGAGAAGCAGTTTGCCCCCTCCAGCACGGCGCAGCACGGCCTGGAAGCCGGCGGAGCGGGATGCGGGATTCCCGCGGGATGCGGAGCGGCGGGGCTGGCGGTGCAGCGCTGACACCTACCGGCTGNGCCAGCGCTGACACCTCCCGGCTGCCCGCCGCCGCCCAGCCCCCGCCGGCCCCCCCGCCGCTGCTCCAGCCTCAGGCAGGCGGCTCCCGGCTGCCGTGTTTTACATAATAGATAGGTTGCCGTGGTTGGGTTTTTGTACGCCGGGATTGACGAGGGCCAGGTCAAGGAATTTATCAGGTTGACTCCCAGGTTGTGTCATCCCTAAGATTTTTTGCTAACAAGCACAGTTTCCTTGCCATACCCCAAGTCATTAGGGATGCTTGCCAAAAATGAGAGAGTTTTGGCACCTGAAAATCCCCACCTAACCTGAATGTTGGCAGTCCCTGGATAAAAGCGAAGAGATTTAGCCTGGAAAAATGATACGAAAAGCTGCTAAGTGCAAAGGCCTTCTTGAGCTCTTTGGACTGCTGTGACATCTTTCTGTTGCATGTACTCTGCTAAGGTCCCAGTGCATGTCCTGTCTTCAGAGAGGTGCTGTCAGCTTGGAAAGTAATGTACTTTGCAGATCTCTAAAGCCCCATCTGCTGTAAAAAATCACACCAAAGCCCTGTCATCCTGGTGAAATAAATGTCATATCCTTTTTACAGCGAGGAAAGTAAAAGACTCAGGGTAGTGAGTTGCTTATTCAAAATACTACATGTCAGCATCAGACTTGGTAACGGGATAGAGGAGTTCTTAATGTGTTCCCCCACTCTGGACCCTGGGACACGCTTCTTGATAGCCCAGAGGACAAGGACAGGAGACAATGTAATGGCTTTGGTAGCAATTGTGAGAAATGTCTACCGTGCAGATTATATCTGACGATCTGAATTGCTGTGAACTCAAAAATCTGCCTGTAATCGCTGAAAAATCTGAAAACATCTGTGGGCATCTTGGCCTTCACAAGACTGCAGAAAGGATTTTGATAATACAGCATTCCAGGATTTATGTGTCCTGTTTAGAGCTGGGTCACCTGGCGGAGACTGCCACGTGCAGTATTATGGTCTCAGAAAGTTGAAGCCAGAAGGACTCTAATGCCTATATTACTTGCTCGGTTAACTCATTTCTTGAGGCAATGTGTTGTCAGCTGGCGAGCACAGGGTGGCACAGCAGAGCAGCAGTACCAGCCGGTTGAAGGAGAAAGGGTTGCAGCAGGGTGGCAGCTCTGGTAACTGGCTTTTCTGATCCTGGCCAGTGCAGGAGGGCTCTGCAGCCCCTAATTGACGAGGCTGCCATCCTTACTGCAAAGTCCAGTTCTCTGGTAGAACGCCTGACCGCAGATTCCCTAGAATTTATGGGTGAATATCAGCTCAGCCTATACTGGCATTGTTTAATTAACCAGTTTCTTCTAGCAGCTCCCCTTTTATGATGCAGTTTTCATGACATCTCAGCTCTACCTACAAATTAAAACTGGGATAGTCTCAGTGATGTCCTGACTCTCAATTCCTTCCTCCTATAAACACACTTGACAAATTTTCTTGTTTCTGGTGTGATTTTTCTTTTATCAGTTGAATTTCTAAGCCTTGTTGTACATGCTTTGATTTTTTTATTTTTCTTTTTGCATCATACAGTTTTCTAGAGGTTACCTAAGGAGCATATTCCAATCTCATTCACTGGGCCTTTAAGGCCAGAAGGGATGTTTTGCAAGATCGGTTCCTCATGTGCCTAAGGAAATCTGTTTAAAAATATTTAATGTAGCCTTTGCTAGAGAGAAGAGTGTCTTGGGAGCTATTAATGTCAGAGGCAAGTTAGAATGTGGGGCCACCAGTCCCTTAAGGGCCTGGGATGAAGAATCTTATAGCATGGCATTATAAGGTTTGTCTTTCTCTCATCTGGGACACAGATATATCTGTGTAATCAGCCTCAGAACTGAGAGTTATTAGATGAGTGAAGTTAACCAGATATCTGAAGGAAGATTGGGCTAATATGGACTCCCCAAGCTAGGAGAGAAACCTGCTGATTGCAGTTGGAGGGGGACAGGAGGAGGAGATTCTCCATCAAGGAAGTCAGGACTGGGAGAGTAATAACAGCATCAGTTCAGTGATCAATAAAGAACCCAATGCTCCCCACCCCCCCA
>VXBO01011811.1:164286-266834 GCA_013400135.1 Rhinoptilus africanus | reverse complement strand
TGATTAATTTAATTTAAGTAGACACTGGGAAAGAGAAATTGAGGCAGGTTCTTTGCAGGAACAGTTTCTACCATGAGGGAATGCCCCGAAGCATTCTTTGTCTAGCCTGTCCATTGAGCTGTTGTAACCTTGATGCCAAGGTTATTTAATAGCTCTGCTTTAGCATTATCACGCAGAGCTAATTGCTCCAGCTGGTTATGTAGATTAGAAGTTATCTGGGAATTTTCTGACGGAATGGTTTTCAGATGGGTAATACATTATTTTTCGAAAGTTTGAATATTCCTTGTGGAAATTGAGTTTTACAGGAATAAAAAAAATTCTTCCAGGAAAGCAGGAAAAATGCCTAGAAGATTTGCCAATTAGTAGAACAGAAGTGATCATAAGCAGCATGCACAAAACAGACAGATAATCTGTCTCAGTGGTCTGCCATGGAGATAGTCAGAAACTCCATTTCCATGGAAAGTATGGGTTTAAAATACTGTAATTATGAATTGAGCCAAGTTTTAAAAAACAAAATACTTTGCAGGAAGGACTTTCATTTCCCAGCCCCTCATTTTCTCAGGGCATGTACCATTTCTGACCAGTGCCTTGAGCGCACTATTGCACATTCACAAAAATAAGTACAATGATTCCTATTCAGAAGCACATTTTTGCAGGGAACTTCCAACACTTCTGGCAATACTAGGTTGGATTTCAGTCCTGCTGAAGACTGACCACCCACATAGAAAGAGTGCAGCTGTGCTGGTGCCCCCTGAGTGAAGAGGAACTCTGTGCAAGGCCAAGGGATCTTGATGTCGTCAGTCAGTCCTTTATGTAATATTGTATCTCTGAACACTGTGCATTTTTGCTTGCTTGTAGACCTCAAATTCTCAGCCTGAGCCAGAATGAGCTTTAGACAGAGAAGAAATCCAGTGCATACTCCCTGTCCTTCTCCAGCCTTTATATCCCACTCTAGAGTTCTTAAACAGTGATTTCTAGGTAGAGCAGAGGTTGCTCCATAGCTGAAAGGCCACAACTGTACTATAGATTTTGCTATGACACACTTATGCACCGATCAGCATGCTGAGGGGTGACCTGACAAACAGTAATATTGCCAGGAGCCCCTGCATAAAAAAACGACTTGTCACTCCCAGGGAATGAAGAAGTTATACTGTAAAAACTTTTTTTTTGCTGTAATAAGCTGCATCTGCCTTAGAATGCTGTGCCAGCATAATATACTGCATAATATTATAATATATAATACTTGTGCTGACAAAGCACTCGGAGTGTGGACCTAGCCTAATCTGCTAGCCCCTCCCTTCCCCAAGCTACAGACAGAAAAGCACAGAAAGAAATAAAAAAAAAAAAGAAGACTCTCTAACTGTTTCTTGCTGAGGAGACATAGTTGTGTAGTAGTAACGTGGTCCCTGGTTGTTCTGCAGTTCCCAACAAGCTGTTCAGATCAGTTTGTATCTGTCCCCATAATTCAATGACAAACTGCAAATGTTAGGCAGTCACTCGTCCCTGCCTCTCAGCCACCTCGCGTGTAGTTTACCAGAGATCAGGGTTTTCCTTTCCCTTCATGACTATATTTTTTCTTTGAGTCTTTTCACGTCTGAGACCCTTCTAAAAAATTTCAGACTGGAAGATGAATTAGTGAAAGTATTTTGTGAATATGTGAGCAAATGGGATTATTATATGTGATAAAATTAATATTATATGGAAATTTCCTTTTTTTCTTCTTTTTTAATCATAAGTGACTTGAACAACATCCTTCTAAAACGTTATCTCTGAAATAGTGTCTGAGCTCTGCTGTGCTTTCCTAAGTACCCAACTGTCCCTGTAAGTTAAAATATCATCACATGTTTAGTGCACTTGATTACGTGGGCAGGGTCAGGCTGTCAGAATCTGTCTGTAATCTCTGATTCCAAACAAAGTTTGCAGGTTTGCTGTCTGCAACTTGTTCCCATCCTTATTGTCTGCTTCACAGCTCACGTTCAACCTCTGAGTCAAGGTCACAGACAGTCTGAAAATCAATTTTCCATGCCTGCATTACGCCTTCCTCAGCCTTATTTTTTTTCTTCTCTCCTTTTATCAAAGAGCTGCCTCCACAGACCTATGTCTGATGCATGGGACAAGTTCACATGTGCAAAATCTTTGCCAAATAGGAAGCCTATAATAAAATAGCCTGTAAATAATCTCTTCCCCTAGCTATCATGAGCCTTTCAGATTATTTATAGTGGATAGTCATTTGAATCTTGTCGGTGCTGCATTGTGCTACTGTTGATTGAAATGGTAATGAATGCAATACAGTCTCTCAAATTCTTCAGTTTTAAAAAAAAAGATATCATTTACAGGCAGTTAGCAGTCTTACAACTGCATCTGGCTCATTGATTGCTAAGTACAAGCTGGCTGTGTCTGCAGGGCACAGTCAGTCTGGGTTGCAGCGCATCCTGTGTCGGCTTTGTGTTGCACATCTATGGTGTATTTGCTGACTTGCTAAAGTTAAGGTCAGCAAAGCAGACCCTAGCAATCATTAGTAAGCACCAAACTGGTCTAAGTATGTTTGCAATCAATTTTCCTGAGACGACTCATTTTCTTTTGCTGCATACAGCTCACTATCCTGCAAGTCATTGGAGTGCTCTTTGTTTAAAATTTCTCTCTCTCTTCTCACATGCAGACTATGTCTGTCCGCATCTGGTTTATTCTGTGCATAAAATCCTTTTATCCATATTACTAAAGCTGTAATTCATGTTCTGTTCATTTTACTTCTGCGGAATTAAAACTTCCCTTTCCTTGGGCCTTGATAAGGACAGTCTTGCCTGTTCATATCCACTCAGAATGTTGTCACAAAGTTGGCATTCTCCTGTCTGTTTATACCGACCCAAACACCTGTCACTGCATATTTCCCCTCATTTCTCTTGCTCTGTAACATCCATCATTTGGTGGTTGACCTCCTTTCCAAGGCTTCTGAAGTCCAATCTCTATCCTGCCAGTTGTATCCTGGTCTACCGAGATACTGCTTCTTGTTTACAATTAGTCAACAAGACCAGTCTGCATTGTCTCCTTGTTATGTTTCCAAAGAAGAAATTTAATGTTTTGCCCTATGGAGCTTCTTGTATTTGGAAGTCCATCCCTAAAAGTATGATAACACGAGATGACACTTTTGTTTCTGATGGGCTGACTGGGGCTATCTCAGCGTTTCCTTGTACTCTGCCATCTGTCTGTATCCATCTGTGGGTGTTTGCTTTGCATTGTCATTTCTAGACATCATCTCTAGCTCTTTGGTGTACAGACCCAAAATCTGATCTTTGTTTACACAGCACTTAACATGAGGGGAGGAGGAGGGTAAAGGGGATGGAAGTCAGACACCTGGGTCTGGAATATCTGGGCATGGCAGCAACAGAAATGATTACAAGATCTCTATTCTTTGATTTTGCAAAACTGAAATTGAAATTTACTCTTGCCTGAATATTCTCTATGGCCAATTATCCTTGATGCTATAGTTTACAAAGTCCTGCTCATTTTTTACATCTTTAGTGTATTTATAAAGCCAGTTGTTGTGATACTGTTTTGGTAGTAAGCAACCGTTATACAGATCTATATAAGTTTTTGCTAAGCTTCACTGGAATGGAAACCTACATGAAGCAGTGATGTGACACACAAAGAAATCAGCCTAATTTTCCATCTGGAACAATTCCAGATTTAAAATGAATGCTTACACTCTCAGGAACAAATGAATTTCACTTCCTCTTATTGAAGAAGGCCAGGCAGCAAGAAATAGACCTAGAGAGAAATTGCCAAGTGTTACGTATAATTTTATTGGCTTCCTTTTGAGCCATGATGAAATAAGGCAAATCCTTCACTTTTTCCATCATAAAAGGTGTTGGGTCACATAGAGTTTTCGAAGAGGTAAAAATAAAATGGACCATTTCCAGATCAGAACTTCAGATAACTTGTTGACCCTTCATCAGAAGAATGAGACCGATTGGGGCAGCCTGTCATACTGAGGGAGAACTGGTTTATTCCAGGAATAAAGGTCCCTTCTCTGTACCAGAACCCTTCTGTCCGACAGAGGGGAAGGCAGGCAGAGATAATAGCAGCTCCTTGTTGCCAGCCTCACCTGCAGTAGTGCTTCCTGGGGGAGGTCTAAAAGTTCATAGGTCTCTCCAGCGTCAACTCAGAGTTCTCTGTGCCAGCCTTGAGAGGAGATGGTGCCCGTCTGAGCTCAGAGGTTGTGGAGCCCTCATGAACAGGCTTTTTGACATGCTCATCATTTCCAAAGAAGATAACTGCACTATTAGAGAAAATTGCACTCTCGAAGGGGGTTATTAGCAGATGAAAAAGCCTTGCTAGCAAAGTTCTTTATTTTCTTGCAAGTGTCTGATTCACACTTTGAAGGACAGGTAGCCTGAGGAAGCCACCTATGCCTCTGGGGCTTTAAAAAATATTGTGGTGTTTAAAGAGCAGTGATTTTTAAATGCATCTCTGGAAATAAAGCTAAAGAGACTAGGTAGACTCGTTAGATGCTGAGATCTGGTCCAGGCAGTCCAAGTTTAAAGTTTAGTGACAGGTATCCAAATTATAGAACCATACAAACCAGTGAAAATTTGGCTATGAGGGAAACACTGCTGTCCTTTGACCTTTGTCTGTGGTGCTCTGGAGAGAGCACCTGTCTCAGCACCTGGATTTGGTACCAGACAGACTAACTAACAGTAGCTGCAGGAGAGGATTAATTATGACACGTACTGTATTCCATCATCAGACAAAGCTGGCTGCAGTGTGTTTGGCACTTCACTGGGACTGCCAGCAGCTCCAGGGTCTTTACCAGCCAGGACTGGCAGGGCAGTATCTTTTGGGTCTTCGGCAAAGTCAGGCATTGAGGACCCTACCATACAGTTTTGCTGTATGGTCCTGCAAGTCTAATTTGTTTTGATGGCAAGAGGAATATTTTCTTTAGTTGACCTTCCCACACCTGGTGTTTCTAACCACAATTCCCACATTTGACCTCCTAACAAAGAGCCTAAGCATTAAAAATGTATGAGAGCCTGGTGAGGGGGGCAGCTGAATGGCTGCATTAGCACTGAAGCTGAATTATTGATGGAAAGGGTGATTTTTACTTTCCTTTTAGCTACTGAATAATAGCTTAAAGGCTGCACATTAAGATTATTTTCATTACTCACATAAATTACTTGTTCAGTTAAAAAGAGTGAGAAGAACAAATGAAAAGTGCCCTGGGGTGGCAAATATATTACACTTAATTTTTTTATGTTCTGGAGTATTGCATTCTGGAGTATATATTATCTGGGCATATTTTCCAGTAAATGTTTTGATTTAACAGAAGTAATAAGGAAAGTTTTGTATAATTTAGGAGATAGGAGTATACTTTTTTCTCTGAACATAACTATGATACTATCAGTGAAATTTATCAATAGAGACCAACTGATGTGTTCTGTATTAGCTGGTGCCCATGCTAACCCAAATAAAAAGTGTTATTTAACAGTTGAAATTACTAGTCTGAATAATATCTGGTCTTTATAATTATTATGTTATTGAATCCCTCGGTCTTCATATGTGCGGTATGCCACACTGAACGTCCCCATCTGTGTAGCCCTAGAGAAATAAGAAGTTTGTTTGATTTTGCTTTTCCTAGTTAGTTTGATTGCAGTAAAAATAATACCTACTAAATCTTTTCAGGGATTAATAATCTGTTTGGCTTTCTGCACTGCCTTTGGTTATCAGATCTCCTGGCTGGTTATTAACGTACCCAGCAAGAATCCTGTTGCAGATTTCAGTTAATCAATTGTACTGAAGGTATTAGATGTCATGGTGCCCTAAATTTTGGATGGACAGTTGCTTCTGCATTTCCACTCGTGCTACTCTCCTGCAGGGCTGGATGATGTTGACTTTGAACTGGATGGTTCCTTTTCTATCAGCTTTGAAATTTTTTCAGCACAGACGCAGCAAGTAAGTGGTAGGCTGACTGGGTAGCTTTCTACTTAAAACCCTTTGGCAACAATTTGAAAAAGAGGAAGAAAGAGTGAGTTTCCTTTAACTGAAATTATTCAAATCCATTCATTGCAGCTTCTGTGGAAAGTGGGGTTTCCAAAATAGTCCTTTTCCATTCTTCCGTTGGTATTTTCTTATCCAAAGAACCAAAAGTAACACAGCTATCAGTATTGTTTCATATAAGTATCTCAAAATGTTATGTTTTAGTCATGGTAGGTATTGATTTAGAACTCACTCAAATCTCTGGAAATATCTCCATGGATTTTCAACAGTCTCTGCAACGTCTTATTGATGGGAGGCATGCTATTTAATACAGCAAATCAGGATTAGATTTATGCAGAATAGTACTTTGTAGCAGCCACGCAGGCTTGTTTACTTACACATCCCTAGCTGTTACAGAATAAGCAATATCAGTGCACTTCTCAGCACAGCCCTCATGAATGACAGCCTTCAACTATCCAGCTTCAATCCCCATGCATTTTCGGATCACGCATTTTCAACAGGGATGGGAGGATTTGGTAAATTTTGTGATGCTGAAGACTGTCTGGTAAGAAGAGCCAGTCTGAGTTCACTGTGAATAGGCTGCTAAGTGTCTGTCCAAGGGTAAAACAGAAATATGTACCACTGACCTACTTAGAGTTGGGCCTACATATTCCATTATTGATGAGTTGATCTACTTAATGCCCTCCATGTTGCCTGCAGTTAGTTCAACGGCAGGATGATTTCAACTATTCCTTCATCTCTGGACTAATGTAATTAGAATTCCCCTGTTTTATAGCCTGATAGTCTGACCCAATGGAATATGTACAACTGAACTATATAGGCTGAGTCACACTTTTGGATCTACTTTCAAAATCTAAATTTAAGCACACAAGATGGTAATTTTTAGTCCGCATGGTCTGATAAGGTGTCTAAGGAAAACCACCAATGGTGCTAAAGTCTTATGCTTTGAGCTTGCAGTTTAGAACTGATCCATGTTGGTACGGTGCTTTTTAAGACAGTTTCTGCAGGAGTCTAAAGTATTGGCATTGCATTTTTGGTGTTTATATTGTTAGACACACTCCAGCAATAGAACATGCTTTTCTTTGTCAAAGAAACAATTCCTCTGACAGCTAAAATAGCAAATGGTGATCCCAATAAAGCTAAGGTTTTATTCTAAGAATTTAATTGTTGTAGTGTATTTTAAAATTACCTATTTTCAAAACTTGCTTTTAGGTTCAGTATGTATTCAGTATAACTCTCTAGGTAACTTGAGAGTTTAATATAGAGTCACATCTTAACTAGTGTGACTCTGCTCACATTGCTGAAGGAAGTGATTTTAATTTTGGAAGCTAACTTCTTTTTTTAACTGTCAGAGCTGTGAATATGATAAAGTGAGCTGTCAGCCGTGCGTGGGGTGGGGAGGAGGGAAAAAGGAAGTCTTCCTGTGCTATATTTAGCAGTGCTCAATGACGTAAAAACAGCAATTGGTCTGGACTGTAGTAAGTTCTGTAAGTTTTATGACCCTGTTATTTAGAACTGACTGTATGGATACGGGTTTGACTTAATAGCAGCCTCTTAGAAAAACAGGAAGGAAAAACAGTGAGTCACTCTAGGACATGCCTTGGTAAACACCTCAGGGTAGGCAAAGGGCAAATGCCCAAATTATTTCCTTTGGGCTTTGTAACTTCCAGGTTCCTGCCAGATTGAATAGCTTGCATTGCCAGTGATGGCATACAACAAATCACAAGGGCTATGAACTGAGGAGCAGATTTTATGTGAAGAGATGAGCTCATTTCCCTTCCCATTGAAGGGAAATGAGCATCTCCTGCAGACTCCTGTAGAGTGCTAAAGAAGTTAAGCCATCCTTGGCTTTCCTGCCAGGTGAAAACCTCATGTTAAGTTAGATATTCTGCAAACCCTTCTGTGGTTTAACATACTTCTTTTCAGACACTATGCTTTTTTTCTAATAGTAAAAGGTAAACACACCATCTCTATGTGAAGACTGGCAAGTCTTTCTGTTATAAGTTATTAACAGGATCCTGGTAGAGTGAGCCACAGATGTTGAATCCAGGCAGATCTGCTTGGATAATGATGGAAAACATGCAGGTACTGCTATTGTTACTGTACCTATTCTAAAAACAGGTGCAACCCAGAGATAAGGACAAGAGGGAATGGGCACAAACTTGAGTATAGGAAGTTCCACCTAAGCCTGAGAAGGAACTTCTTTCCCTTGGGGTGACAGAGCCCTGGCCCAGGCTGCCCAGGGAGGTGGTTGGGTCTCCGTCTCTGGAGACATCCCAAACCCGCCTGGAGGCGTTCCTGTGCCCCCTGCTCTGGGTGACCCTGCTCTGGCAGGGGGTTGGACTAGATGATCTCCAGAGGGCCCTGCCAACACTATGATTCTATGATTCTATGGTAAATGAAAAGATGGAAGCACAAATGCAGTTAAGTTTTTGGCAGTAACATTCGAGCTGTGCCCAGCGCTGCACTGAATGGAGAAGACAGTATTTCTGTGTCATCTTTGCCTTCCTCTGTTTCAGTCATTGAGGAAGGCTGCTCTGATGCTCTCTTGTTTCAAATCCTATAGAGTTGCTCTGCCAACCGGAGGTCAGCCAGTATGAATGGGTGACCCAGAAACATTGCTAATTTTTTATAATACTGTTGAATACTTTTTCTCAGCCGTCCAGGTATTCCCTTTAGATACACGCAGTATTTGGAGAGAGGATCCACTGGATTTACAATCCTTAATCAAACCTAAGAATCTGTCCTCTGATTTACTATCATCTTGACTGCCCATTAAGGTTACTCACCCAGCACTTTGTCGGAGAATGTTGAATCACTGAGCTTTTTTCATCTCATAACCACAGCATAAACTGTTTTGTTGCGCTTTCCCCCATGTCCAAAAATTAGGACATAGTCTATTGTAAACTTGCGTGTCCATTAAATGATGTGAATGTAGAGTGGGTTGGGGTATCTGAGAAATTAAGTCCAAGGGTGCCCAACTGTAACACAATCAGCTGAACTTGGCATTCTTTTTGCTCCTTACCTTCTGGGGAAGGGAACTGTACTTGATAAAGGCAGATGACCAACACAGTTATAATTCATGTTTAGTAAGCATTTGTATTCTTGCAGATGAATCAGTTAAAAGGATAGATCTATACACTATCTGGACATCTTGTTTTATTTAATAGATAAAATATGGCTACTTAGACATCATAAATAAATAATTTTTTGCATTTTCAGGTTTCTATTTGCATCCCCTTTGGAAAGTCACTTAGGAGGTTAGAAGGACACAGTGAGCAGGATTAAGTTTTCTGTATTTTATGGCTAAAAATTCTAATAAAAAATTGAAGAAGACAGAAGAGAAAGTGCTATCATATGACACCTTAGTTCCACTAGTACATAGCATGCTGCTATACTTTCATGACCTGCTGAAAATATTAAGATGCTTGTATAAGTAAGTTGTGTAAATTTCAAGGAGAGTAGTTACTATTCCTGTTGTATATATGTTTGTGTTTATTTTGGAAAGATGGCTGTGTGGACATAATCCATGAATGGTACACTATTGATGAATAGGAGATGATTCATTATTTCACAGAATACAGGGACTAATACATTCCCAAATATTGATGAGGCAGTAGCTGTAAAGTACATATGGTTTACTGATGGTTTTTGTCAGAGTTAGGTTGGTGGTTGGACTGGATGATCTGAAAAGTCCTTTCTAACTTAGGAGATTCTATGATTCTATGTCATTTTTTTCCCCATACAATGCAAAATTAAACTGTAAAATTCATAAGCACAGAATTTCGTAGAGGCCAAAAGTATATATTGTCTCAAAATGTGATTAAATACATAATGGAAGATGGGTCTGTTTATTAAATATGATGGCATTGTTTGCCCTTAGCTTAGATAGCTTAATACCACTGATTGCAAGATGATGAGAAATGCTTGAGTATTTGTCTAAGTTTTTATTTACCTATGTTTATTCTCTTCCATAAGCATTCCTCCTGGTCACTACTGGGGAGAAAGTAAATGGGGCTTTCATCTGCTCCAATATGGATGTTTTGCATATTCACATAAATGCAGCTGTTTAGTGTCAAATCTAGTAATAAAAGTACCCATTCTAAAAGTCTGTCTATTTCTCTCTGTCATAACTGTCTGTGTATTGTAACTGCCTCTGTCTCTCTTCCTCTCTCATTTATGAGAACAGAATTCCTCAGGAAGACTCTTGAATTATCGAAGGTGTAAGTTCAGCCTTGTGAAATACAGTGAAGAAATTCTGGAATCTTTTAATTTCTGTTTCATCTTTTTGTTACAAATTGAGTCTAAGCCTTCGTGCCTTGCTTTTCTCTAAAACTCTTTGAAGTGAACCTTGTTGATACAGTGGATGAGATGAGCAGAGGTTTTCCAAATTTGCAATTTTGGTAAAAACACGAAGATTTTGTGACCATTTTTGGTTAGCTCCCATGGCATAAAAGGCCCAAGACTTACAGAAATCAGTGAAGGACATCATTCATTCCACTTTATATTTTTCGGTATTTGTGTTTGTTGAAGTGTGGTTAAGAAATAATACTAAGTTATAAATTAATGGAGAGTTCAGACTTTGGAAGGTATTTGACAGTGAAGCAAAGTTTTCGATGTTCATGTTGCTTGAATTGGAAATAGGTAGACCCTTAATCAACTTAAGGATTTTCTTCCTGGGAGCTAGAGAAAGCTCTCTTTACAGTAGGATTTTTTCCCACTATGAAATGTTTTGTATTGGGATGCTATTCATCATTGTATTGTGCTCACTTCATATTTTCATGCCTTTAATTATAACACTAAGTGGATTGCTGTGTGATACGATGAGTGATAAATTGCCGTTAGGGGAAGTTTATTGACTTACATTCTGTGGACAATTGCCATGTGACGTTCATATTAGATAACAGAATACTTTCTATAGATTTCCTGAGCTCATTAAATAAAATGAGGGCTGAGACAACATCACAGTGCCTGCAGGTCAGGTTAAGGTTGAGGTGCTCTCTCTGCTTTGAAGCAAAGAGACATGTAGTTAAGAGGAGTGCAGATCTTCCAGGAGCAACAGAAGAGGATCTGGAAGTCCCTTACTCAAAGACCTTCCTGGAAGTCTTGCAGCTTTGTGTCCAAACAACATACAAGAAAAGACAGAGGGAGGTGGATAAGGAATCGTTCTCTCTGCAGCCTCTTTCCTGGGGGCAGCACAGAAAGTTAATTCTGCTTCTAGCAATGTTATCTTCAGGCCTGCATCCCTTCCCCTCCTGCAGAAAGGAATGAGTGCTAAGAGAGATGAAAGAGGCAGCAGAAGCAGGGCAGTAGCACAGAATTGTGAAGCGGTTGAGTCTGATGATTAGAAGTAAGAAAATTTGGCACCTCATCCTAATGGAGAGTGCTCAGGGTCTACAATTGCCAAAAGGCAATTTTTCTTTAAAAAAGACTGGTTTTGCTGAACTAATTTGTTACAGATCAATGGGGAAGCCAGCCTAAAACATATTTAGGACTGCTGTCTTCTTTTTTCAGAACAATTGTTTGGTGCCATAGAGTTGCAGATAAACTCATCTATTCTAAATACATACTGTCCCAATTTCTGTTAAAATATCTTTTTTTTTTTCTTTTTGCATGTTTCTAAAGCTTCATGAGTAATTAAAAAAAAAGAAAAGAAGGTCAGTGGTAGTTTACTAACCCACTAATTCTTGTAACTCAACATTAGGAGGTGGCAGTTCATTGCTAACAATGCTACCGTTGTCTAAGTCCTACTAGGCAAAGAATCAGAAAACATTTCCAAGCTAATTGGAAGTTACATGAAGCATTCATTCTTGCAACACACATAGCATCCCATCAGAAATCAGTGACTAACAGAGCATTTATTAATAGAACCAGCCTCAAAGACTAAACAATGGGGCTGATTTGAGCACCGCAATTCTTGGGCCAAAGTCTGTGCCCACTCTATCCCACAGACATGGTAGCATGAAGAAACTATGCCACGGCTGGGCAGTGAAGCGATTGTGACAAGGGGCAGTGAAAGGATGTTGCACATCCTGTGCACTGTAGGGCACAGCGCTTTTCAGCAAATCACTGCACGAAGCCAGAGGTGACCAGTGGATTCGCAATTACAGTTAATGCTCCGCGATCCATGGGCAGTTACTCAGATTGTGGGTTAAGCAAACTGTGCACGCAGGGCTAGCTAAGGTGCCTCACAATGTAAATGCACGGGACCTACTGTGTCTGATGTTGTTCTCTCCCAGAACGTAGGTTTCTCTGGGTTTCTTAGCTGCTATAGCGGGCCAAGCCAGATGGAAGCTGTTCTGTACAAAAGACTTTTGATCCTACTGCAGTGCCCTCCTGACAGCCCATATTGTCTGTTTTTTCAACTATCCAGGTCTTCCCAGCCCACTGAAAAGCCCAAGTAATGGAGAGCTGTCAGCACTTGAAGAAACTTATGCCTCACAGAAACACAGAAACAGATGTGTTGACTGGGGAGGACCAGCTGTCTTGCCCACTGCCTGCGTATCCTGGGCACATGCAGGAGAAAGGTATGTGATCTTGAGCAGTATAACAAAAGAAGTGCCTATAGGATAGTGTCATCAATTCAGCTGGGATGGAGTTAACTTTCTTGTTAGCAGCAGATGTAGTGCCATGTTTTGGAATTGGGATGAAAATAGTGATGGTAAAACACTGATGTTTTAGTTGTTGCCAAACAGTCAAGGCCTTTTCTGCTCCACATACTGCCCCACCAGCAAGTGCACAGGAAGCTCAGGGGTGACACAGCTGGGGCAGCTGTGCCCAACTGACCACATTCTATTCCATACTATCCAACATCCTGCTCAATATATAAAGCTGGGGGAAGAAGGAGGGGACATTCAGAGTTATGGCGTTTGTCTTCCCAAATAACCATTACATGTGATGGAGCTCTGCTTTCCTGGAGATGGCTGAACACCTGCCTGCTGATGGAAAGCACTGAATGAATTCCTTGTTTTACTTTGCTTGTGTGCACGGCTTTTGCTCTACCTATTAAACTGCCTTTAGCTTAACCCACGAGTTTTTCATGAATCCTACTCTTCTGATTCTCTCCCCATCCCACCAGGGGGGAGTAAGTGAGTGGCTGTGTGGTTCTAGCTGCTGGCTGGGGTTAAACCACAACAGATAGCCATCACCTCATATCAGTGGCTTCCTGAATTGCCAAAAGGGCCATCTGGTATACAGCAGTCACCCTGCCCAAGCCAAGCAGTGCTGGCTTCCAGAGGATTGTGTTCCTCCCTTTGCTGATTGCTCATTGCTGGCTTGCACGGTTCTCAGTGCAGGTGAGGAGTAACCCAGCTGTTCTGTTACGATTGTCTCCTGTCTTTATCCCCCAGGCCTCTTCTAGGTTGCAGTAGTAAAGTATGTAGTTTTAGAGTGAATTCCAACAGCAGACTGGTTGTACCTTGCAAGAATTTATCTCTAAAGCTTGAAGTATACAAACAGGGTAAATGTAATGATTTATCATTCACTGTTGAATTTGAACATAAAGATTTTTATGTTTGTTAGGTGAAAAATCATAATTATGGTCTATATTCTGTGATCCAGCCAGGTGATTTACATACATTTATTTGAATTGCCATATTTTTCATTCCTTTTAGTGGACTGTAAGATGTAATGTTAGATAAAGAAATGAAGAAACTCGTTGATATTCTTTTCTCTTTCTTTCTTCCTTTTTTTTTTTTTTTTTGCCAGCACTGTCTGACAGTGTGGGCAACTTATAAGTTCAATCATCTATCTTCAGAGATGCCAAAATACAGCTGAGGACACTCTGCTACTCAACATTAGGCCAATAATAGTTACTATGCAATAATAGTTACTGCAATTATAGACTTTTTCATTTTTTCTTTAGCAAAAAAAGGAAGATAGCATGCCTTCTGGCGTAAGTCACATTTCAGCTCAGGGAAAAATCCTACCCTGCTGCTCTGAGATAGAACACAGCTCAGTGCAGCGCGGTTCACATGAGCATACGCATGATGGGGATTAGGGAAATTGATTTCTGAGGAAATCCCACAGGTATTAAGAGCAGTGTCCTATCAGTTTAAATCAATCAAAATTCCTAATGGTGTTTACTGATTTTTAGGCTGAAAGTGAACCTTGGCCTTGCAAAAATATAGCTTCCTAAAACGCAATTAAGGCACAGAGAGGAACATCAGAATGGGACGAGGGTTATGGCAGACAATGGTGACTGATGAGGGGTAGAACCAAGCTAGAAAGAAGCAGCTTTTATTGGAAGGTGACTGGAATGGTGGAACCTTCCTTTTCTGATCATGAAATTTAGAATTTTTGGAGGGCTCAGAAGTACACTGGAGAGCAGCAGTTTGCAGTTTGGGGTTCTGGGGTTGCTACTTGTCTATAAACCGTTAGAACATGACTGGCAAAACAATTGAGAAGATATAGAGAAAAACATATATTTAAAAAAAAAAAAACCCAAACAAAAAGTAGGAAAATGGAAGTAAAGTATGAACAATCAATATTTAGACTAAATTTGATACATTTAAATTAAAGTTACTTCGTCTCTAGACTTCTTTTAAAAGCCTGCTTCATTTTTTGATTTTTTTTTAATATTTTGGAGACTAAATGGTCCTTTAATTAAGTAGGTTTGAAACATGCTCCGATAGAGGTTAGTCTTACTTGGGAAACAATAAGCTGCCCCAGCATTTTATGTTTGTATAGTTTGATGGCTATTGATTGAACCACTGTGGGTCAAAGGCATTAGAATTTGTATATACAGTGATGCGTACACCATCTTTCTCTTTAATATAAAATGTGTAAGGTTCAGAGGTCAAGGGAGCAATAGAGAGAATTTGGGTTTGAAAATGTAATCTTCAGTGCTGTAGACAGTGGGGTTTGCCTTCAGAGTCTCTCTCTGGTATTATTTTACTAGTGCCAGATCTTGATTAATCTGAATCTCTGTCTTGTTTTTAGACTTCATTCTCACCAATGAAGTACTATACAAACTTCACCTAAGGGGCACAAGGCTATCTACAGTACCAGAAGGAACTTTAGAAGTCCTTTTGTTTGAGAGAGTAATTAAAGTGTGTCCATTTCATGGGGGAAGCTTTACCAGTGCTTTAAAGAGATTTACCTAGAACCTTTTGGAGAGAGAAGGAAGAGCAAAGGAGTATATTGGGGCAACTACATTCCTAAAATTCCTTCTGAACTTCAAACTCTTAGACATAAAATCCAATTTTGAGGTCTGCATATGGGTGCCTTTTAGTCTGGAATAAGTGGGAATGCCAAACGAATACTCTTGAATGCATATACTGCCCCTTTTTTTCTGCTGTATTCCTGATGAAGGGTTTCCTATTTTATTTCATTTTTACATTTTTCTTCCTTTTAAGTGTCTGGACATATGTTTATCTCTATAAAATCTCATAACATAAAGCCTTTGTGTTTCTATCTTTCCCATCATACAGCCCTCAATCGGCAATAAATGTCATCTTTAGATGAACCTCATCCATTCTGAATTTGTGTTTCAAGGATTAAACTCAATCATACAGTCTAGCTGTCATCACTTTTCATGAACACTGAAGGGAAAGCTAACATATCTTTCTCTAACAGAAAAATTATTTATTAGTTTTGTTATGTGATTTTAAAATAAAACAGCTTTGGAATTGTGAAAAGAGCTAAGAGCATTTTAAAATTTGTAAGTATGATTCATTAAGTGTTCCAAAATTTTACACATTATAGTTGAAGAGCACTTTTGAGAGCTGAGATGATTCAAGCACTGTCTTGTTATTGATTGAAGCTTTCAGAAATGTAGCAACCCCCCCCCATAAATTGTATCCCTGCTGTTTCCTGCAATCTTTTTCCTGTCTCAGTAGCAAACAGCTTCCAAATACCGAATCACTCTTGCACATTAACCTAACCAACCTTGCCCTGATCAGACTCACTGTAAAAACCTTCAGTTGTTACTCACGAAGCTGTAAACTCAGTGTTTTTGCAAGATGTATTTTGTGGGTGGTTAGACCACCATCTTAATTATAAACGGGTTTCAGGGAGTTGGTTGCTATAGCAACAGTCTACTTAGTGCTTTTTTCAGAGCAAAACCCAACTTGCCTGTACGTTCGAGGGAAGACAGAATGGATAAGGAAGGGAGATTGAGCTTGTATTTCTCCAAAAGCCACAAATTGCAGCATCCCCTGTTTAAGGTATGCAGATGGGAGAGCTGCTCCTTTTCCTCAATGTTTTTCCTGCCGCTGACAAGCTATGCTTGATGTTTGTGTAAAATACAACCTTCCCTTATTTCAGAAATGCAACTGCACCAGGGTTAATTAAGGCTAACACCCAATCAAATATTTCCTAAAAGTGCAGCTCAAAACAGAGGGCTCAATCTCTCTTGAAAAGCTGGAGCTGTGAAAATTTCTGATGCAATGTTTTGTGTAGTGTCTCCTACTGTAAATGAGGCTCCCTCTCCATCCTTACTGAAGTCAGATGGAATTTGTTTTGCCGTAGATTTCTCTACCAACGTCTCCCTGGTTGTGTATCACAGCCCAGAAGCCACCTTGCCTTGATTTTTTTTCCCCCCTCTGTTGGCTGTAAAATGGAAAGACATAACAAAGGGGTTAGGGGCAAGGGAACAAAAATCCTTAATACTGCCTCATTTTAGGTTGTGATTCTCCCATCCCTGTGCTCTTCAGTCACTGCACCTCTATTAACGTGACCAAAGTACAGAACCCAAGGCTTAGTTCTGTGGCTACTGTTGGAGTTAAACAGAGCTTGACTGGCTCGTGGGGGTGCTGTGCAAGCCTGTCTGCTCTCATAGTGTGCTGAGCACTTGATTTTCATTTTGTGCATAATCATTTACAACATGCTGCTGGTTGTGATTCTGCAGAGTCAGCACATTTCTTTTGCAGCAAAAAAATGGGGAGGAGAGGAGCCTGTGACAGCACAGGGCCAGTTCTGAATTACGGTTTTGCTTCCTTTGTGTGAAATCCCTTTCCCAGCTGTTCCTCACCGCTTTGGACTCAGCTGGTGAGGTGGGGATGCAGGGATCTTATGAGTCTGGGGAGGAGGCTGCCTGCCTGAAGAGGGGTCCCCAGGCTCTTGAGGGTGAGGAGAGTTGTCTTGGGAGGGGTGATGAGCTGCGAGGAGGTGTCAGCTTGGCAGGCACGTGGGAAAGGGTTTTTGAAGTAAGTTCGGTCACCAAAAGGGAGCAGAAGGAATGTACACCATGTGAGAGGAAAGAGTTGAGCCTGTCTGGGGCAAGTTAGAGGGAAAGCTGTCATGAAGGGAAAAAGAGGTATCCAGATCTCCAGTAAACTTCCCTGTACCTTGACCTGCAGACTGACAGTTTCCCCTTGGATGCTATAATCACCTCAAAGGAGAGGATGGCTGATTGTGGGAAGCGAGAAACTTGTTGGCTGCAATATCAGTTTGTGCAGTTGTCATCACTGGCTGCCACTATCATGAAGTGCCACAAGATCTTTTATGCTTTACCTGAATAGGCCTGCCACAGTGCATGTGGAGAGAGGCTTAGATTCCCCTTGCTCCATAGGGAAAATCTAACTTTTCTTTGCTTCTCTCTAGCCTGAGCTGTATTGCTGTCCAAGAACTGCACGCATCTTTCTCACCTTCAAATGTTGTAAATGAGATGCAATCCCCATGATTTGAATGGCATAAGAAACTCGCCACACCGGATGTGTACAGTCTGGCCTCTCCTGAAGAACTGACAAGGAGAGTGTGCTTAAAACAGAACAGACCTGATGGGGAACTGTGTTCATTTCGGACATTTCCTTAAAAGAGTGAAGGTTCCTTGTGTTATTGTTCATGAGCACTTGTTCATGACAACAGTGGTTCATGCATTTCACTGTGATGGTCAGATTTTTTGCTCTTACTTTAGCCAGATTTAAAATGTTTTGGTTTGGTTGGATGGTTGGGGGTTTTTTGAGAAAAATGCAGAAAAGCTACTGGTGCTGAGGATTTCGGTGCTTTCTGTCTCCTTGGACCATCAGTCTTTGTTTACACAGAGACCCCAGACTTACATACTGAAGCATGGTCTCTGCCCTGAATTTGCAATCACAACAGTGTCCGTAATCTCCCAAGTGTTGCCAGGGACAGTGCCTGTTTTGGGGACAAATAGATGCCAGAAATGGAGGAAATTAAAAAGGAATATTTTGGAAGTTTTACAAAGCAAAATTGACATGTCCAACACAATAGACATCAGATTTTAAGAGGTGCCTGAAAAACACACACTAAACAAACTAAAGGTTCGTAACGCAAATCAGAAGGCTTTGAAGTCCATATGCTTAAGTGAGTTTGGAAAAGGGAGCGCTAAACCAAGACATCAGAAAGAGCCACTCTCTGGCTCAGGGAGTGCTGCTTGCCAGAAGATGGGAGGTTGTCTATTTCAGGTTTCAAAATTCTCCATTTGCCTTGTTTCTGACACTCTGCAGCCCACTGGCAGAGGGAAGATGTAGTGGTTTTTGGAGGACTCTGGTTCTGCCCCTCTCTGCGTGTTCTGATGGGGGGAAGAGAACTCGAGATTTTACACTTGAGGTCCAAAATACTGAGGTTACCAGGCTCTTCCTTCCACTCTTTTTTGCTTGCTGGCTGGTGAGTGTAAATGCCAGCAGATTTGTACAGAGCATTCTCCAGCTGAGGATCTGCTTTGCATTCGGTGTCTCCATGACTGTACTCCAGATGGGGCAAGATTCTCTCCTGCTTGAATGAAGCAGCCTGTTCTGTAACTGGATACTAGTCTCTCACTTTCCCTTTCTTCCCACCCTTAGGCCATCCTGGCCATCACAGCAGAACAGAAGTGAAGCAGTTTTTCTTCAGAATGCTAACAACTGATTCATCCCTTCAGTTAAACAAATGGGATGATATTTGGCCCAATCCCATGCAGATAGTTATCAGGTCTCTAGCCAAACTTCTAGAGCCAAAACCTGACTCCTATTTTTGCAGTTAAGTGTCAGGCAATGCACTAAGCGCCTGAATAAGCAGTTAATTTCTTTGCATTCTGCCTTGCCTTCTCCCCATTTCTCACACAAAGGCACTGTGTTTGTTTCATATGCCCTGTTCCTCAGCCTGTGCTGCTGTCCGCAGAAACTGGTTTCCTTTTCTTTTTTCCCTCCATCACCACCCCCCTAAAAATTTCAAATTCAAGGCTGAAGGAGACTGGGAGCCAACTTCTGCTCTCAGGGTTAAATCTGGGAATTGCTCCTCGGCTTCAAATTTATGCTGGTGCAATGAAGATCAGAATTTAGCTTTCTGTACTGTTGTCAACTGGGGAAAAATAGAGTCCGTATAAGACTGTATCCATGGAAACCATCCTACTGCAATAGCGGGTAAAGCAGCAAATCAATTTCTTCAGTTTTAAAATGAAACACATTTAACAACATTATAGTGCATCTGCCATTTAAGTGATTCTCTGTGCTGATAACTGTGTTGAAAACCCCTTCTTTACCAAATAAGCTGGCAAGAACCTTTCTTCCTCTTGGTAGAATTCTGATTTGGGGTACAGTAAGCTTTGATGACAAACTCCCATGAAGACAGTACAGTGAGATGGAGCCAAGTCCAGAAGCAACAGTGTTTAATGGAGGAGAAAATCGTTTAATTTAGCATTTAGCCCAAGTATCTGGGCACATGATGACTAACATTCAAATGTATTAGCAGAGGCAGTGGCCTGTCACCTCTGTCTCCCTGCTCTTTGCTTCTGTGGTACCGTATGTGACAAACAGCACGTTTGTACTTCGTGATGCATTTGTCTGAACAGGAGCGTGTGTGTATGTGCTTGCCTGGGTGTGTATGTGGCTAGTGGACTGTCAGATGTGATTTCAGTATCTGGTTCAGTGCAAGACGATCTGGGCAACTCACATTATATAGGTGTATGTTTCAGAGCCAGAGGCATTTCCAATGCAGAAAATGTGCTGGCTGTCTCTACATTTTATTGTTTTTACATTTCATTATGTGAGACTTGACAGAGGACCTCTTTGCTATGCCATGGAGGGAACATGGAAATACATAGATTTCTTACCCCGGGCTTTGACTGCGTTGCCATACTCTTTCTCTGCTGTGTGCAGATTGGTTATGCCTTTATTTTTTCACCTGTTAAGGCATCTCTCTGGCCATTTTGAGTAATAATACCATAGCTTATCAGACAATTGCTTATATGCAGATGAGGGTCCATTCTGCTTTTCCTTTTTTTCAAATCCAAATACTGCAGTCTGCCTTCCCTATGCCTCGCAGATAGAGAAATATCTGTCTGGGAGAAATGCAACCTTATTTACAACAGAGGGAATAAAGTTGAACCAGGGGGGAATAAAAAGCATTCCAGAAATTGCCTAGACTGTGTGTAGCCCATCAGTTGGTGAGGATCAGATACACATTCCTCTGTCACTTTGCAGTGTCTAGGCTGTATTTTATCTGCTTTTGAATCTCAGTTCCTTGATAACAGCAATCACATATGCAATACTGTCTTCTTTTGTCTACAGCTGCCCTATCTATTATGACTATCCCTCTTTGATTGACAGTTATCTATTTCTTGTGACCTGAGGGCAAGCTTATTGCAATGCGCTCTTCTTAGTGCTATCACTGACACGCATCCAAAAGCTTCAACTGGTGCATAATGTGTCGGTTCAGCATTCGCATGAAGTGAGCACATATTGTTGGGAGCACATATGGGTTTTGTTGCTCTGCCACATCTCCCAGTTAATGGAAGACACAGTTCAAACCATGTTTAAACGCTAGAAATGGCTCAGTGGTGTGAAACACTGCTGTTTGCAGAGAGTGCTCTGTTCTATCTGTGTCCGGTTGCTATGGCATGCAGCGTTGTCTGTTTGTTCGGTCAGTTCCAGAGATTTTAACAGTCAGGAAAAGACATCCCAACTCACTGCTCTAGGACAGTGTTCCCTTGCTGAGGATGGAAAACATCTGGTCAAAAGGCACAAACCTCTGCACTTGGTTTCTATGGTCCATGAATATACAAATCTAGGAATCCTCCCCATATTCAGGGGGTGAACTGCATTCAGTTCCTAAGTCCTAGCCTTTCAATACTGAAGAATGACTCTTACGCCTTTCATTGCACTTCCTATGGGTAATTTCCACCTTCTACATAACTCCTCTATGTCCCCATGTAAGGGTGCCATTTGCCACTGGGGTTCTGTTACCCTCAGGGTTCAAATTCCTGGTGAACTCAGATATGGGGCATTTACGAATGTTTCTCTCAAAGGCCAGGAAAGGGAAAAACAGAAGAGGAGCTGGGACTGGCACTTCTTGTACCATTCTCCGTCACAGTTGGGCCCCTGTGTTCAGCAGGGTAGGGAAGCCCCGGAGACCAGGCATGGCTCAGGGGAACCCTGCACAGTAGTTGGAGCAGAGAGAATGGGCTGATTTGTTATGGTGGGTACTGAGACATGTGGAGATGAGGTGACAAAACCTGGAGATTTTAATGGCTTATGAGATCAGCTTTTCCTCTGCCCCATGATAAATGGCAAGAAAGTTGACCTTCTCCTTCCCAGCTCCTCCAGGTCAGGCCTGGGAATTCATGGGAGGAGCAGAGTCTGCATTGGAGCTGCTTATGCAGCATTGTTCTGAGGGACAAAGCAGGAGCCACCTCTGGATCTGTCACTTCTCTCACAGTTCCCGAGTGTGGTATTTTAAAATAGTGAACCTTGGAGCATTCTTCATGTTTGCTCTTGGGGTTTGCACAGTCATGTCCACAGTAGGAGTGTTTCTCGATGGAGTCTGTCTCCATGGATTCAGAGGTGACACCATGTTTGTATATTGCCTCTCTTACACTACCACCCCCATGATTAAGGCAAAGATCCTGAGTCACCTTCAAAAAAACCATTTACATTTTCGGCAAACCAGTAGGCCATCTGTTAACGTGGGCAGGCAAGAAGATACTGCGTAGGAAAATTCAGTCACATGGCAGTGTTTGTACCTGTCACCACAGCCATTTGACCATGTTAAATGACATTTTAGTTATTGTCTAAATTCTTTTTCAGTAAGAAATTGTAACAAACAGCAAGCCTGTAGTGAAATAATTCCTTGAAAATGGGACCATTCCTCCATATCACTTTATGAATATGCAAAAGCCATCTGTATTTTAAAATGCCATTCATTTTACCGTGAAAGAAACCTCTATCAAAAATCAGCAGATCCCTTGGAAAAAACTTGAATTGTCTTCTCTCTGGGACTCAGGTGGCAGCATATGAACTGCATCACGTTCCTGTCACTGCAGGTATCGGTGCTGACACACGGTGGCATACAGCAGCTGCCATTTGATACAACGCAGTAGAAGAAATGCCCGGAGTCCAGTAACATCTACTTGCAATATGTCTTGTATCATGTAAAGATACAGTCTCTTACCACTTCTGACAGTCAGGGCAGCTATGGCTCCTTCCTCCACTTCTATCAGAAAACAAGTGACTCCTCAAAATGAGAACCCCTTTGTGCTCCTCGCCTGCGAAGGCAGTGATCTGCTTAGCAGTACCCTGTAGACTAATATTCACAACAAACTAAAAATATCAGGCCAATGCAGGCATTGATCTGCTGTTCTAACCCTGAAGTTGTGCCTAGCACTGGTTTCTTACATATACTCACTGTGCTCACAAACCTTTCCTTATTTCAGAAATAATAACAGGGGCAAGTAGTTCTAAGGACTATGGTGTGTCCTTGAATGGCAAGTCCTGCCCAAAAATCTGGTGACACAAGAAGGTGGCTTGCTATTCAGCATTGTTTGCAAAAAAAAAACCAAAATCACTTCTTTCACTAGAGGAAGACCTAGTTCACTGATGAACAGGTTGTAACTAGACAATGTGTTAGTAAAGGGTACTGAAGACTGACAGCCTCTGGCCCTGAACCTCATGCAGACCCCTGAAAAATATCCCTCCCTGCTATGGGAGACTTGTTAGTGGGGAAGGGCACTTTCACAAAGATTTAAATAGCAAAGCATGTGGCTGAATCTCCCAAGACCTGAAAATGTCAGGGTGGTTTTGCCTCATGCAGAGAAAAATACTGTCCTTTTAGTTTCTGATGCTTGGAAAGCCTTCAGAGATGACCAGAAAGCAGTCACACTGCTGCGAGCAACAAGAGCCAGAGAAGTGTTGTGTTCCCTGGGTCCCTCCATCCAACAACGAGCTGTTCCTTAATTCTCTATCTTGGCCCTTGCTGCAGCCTCCTCTCCAGCTTCTACCACCTCCAAAGGCTCCTTCTCGGAGTGCCAGGGCTGGGAAGAGTCCAGCCAATCTGTCAGATTTGGCAGGGCACACGATAGAGAATTTACACAAGTTTTATACTTCTACGGCAGATTCCTCTCAGCAACCAGAGGACAGAGAATTCTCAGCTGGCGTAGAGTTCGAGCAGTCTGTACAGATATATCTGCTCTGGCCGAAACCCCCGTGTGACAGGCGAATCTGAAGCAGTACAATGGCTGTGTACTTGATCAGCTCTTTCTGATTTATGACAGAGGTGTTTCTTACCTATGTCAGGACCAAATTCTGTACCTCCCAATACTACGTAAGTGTGGCTCAAGGATTTTCAAAAGCTTGAGGTGCAGCACAGATGCTGTAATGCCTCTCTTGAGAAGCCTGTCAACCCTGCACGCTGAGCCTGCCCTGGCTTCAGCCTGACACAGCACTGTTTGGCCAGAGACCAACTGCACCTGCTGGAGAGAGACTTCAGGTTCGCAAGAAGGAAGAACATCCTTTCAGTACACTTAGCAGCAGTGTCGTGGGCCTTACCCCATGCTTGAGGGTGCACCACGTATATGCAGCTGCAGGACAGGGTATGTCTGTCCGTCCTGTGAATTAACATGTAAGATCTGTGGCTTTCTCCTGTGACTCCCTGCCTAGCAGCTCACACGTCAGGACTCCGTAGAGAGCTCTGCCTAATATCCAGTTATCACTCCAGAGGGGAAGCAGGGCATAATTTTTATGCTGTCATTATGTAGCAAGAGGATTTCATGATCTGGTAGTGAGGAGGCTGAGCTGAACGCTGCCAGCAGTCTGACTGGCCAGGCAGCTATATCCAACATGTTGTTCCAAATGTGGCAGATCCTGGAGTGGGAGAAGGAAAAATTTTCCCTGCTTCATCTGGTGTAAGAACTGCTGCACCTGGGTGGAAGATGGGGCTTCAATCTTTGCATGGCACTTGTAAGACTCTGTGAATGCAATACCTGCTGCGTGTGGTCCCTGGTTTGGGCAATTGTGTAATTTAATTTCTGATTACTGTTAACTACCACGCTGAAGTGAAGGTTAAGAACAATGAAACTGTATATGTCAGACTCTGCTGCCCTAAGTGACCCTCTGTGAAAAGAGAACAGATGTTACTTACTTCACATTTCATTTCAGACCCCCCCACAAGCACTCACCTTCTCAATGCAGGTGTGTTACTGGTGATTCCTCCCTGTCCCTGCAGTGTCCGGGGTCGCTGCCTCTGGGCAAGGGGACAGAGCATTCCCTCCAGCCAGGCCCCTGCAGGGGGTCTCTGCATAACTCCGTAGCCCTGGGCTGCACTGTTTGGCCTCCTTGGGCTGCAGCACGTCAGCTAGAGACACTGTGGTGCTGCATGACGCTTGTGAAAAAGTAGCAGGTATGTCTGAGCAGACAGAGTTAAAGAGAGGTAAAAATGTTGGTCTACTAAGAGTTGTAGCAGGGGCAGAGTCACTTGGGCTGAGACCAAGCGTAAAGTCTTTCAAATAGGAGAGCGCTTGGTTATTTAGCTGGGCGTATTCAAAATTTGTCTGGCTTCTAGTGACCTCATCTAGGATTTTTGCTCTGGTTTTCTGATCTTCAAAGCAAATGTGCTCCCCGTTTTTCTTCAAATGATATGGACCGCTGGATTGGAAACTTGTCTCATAGTTGTATTGGTTTGTGCTAGGAATACTGGAGTATTCTGGATTTTGTGCAACGCAGTTGC
Organism: Rhinoptilus africanus; assembly: GCA_013400135.1. Lineage (NCBI taxonomy): Eukaryota > Metazoa > Chordata > Aves > Charadriiformes > Glareolidae > Rhinoptilus > Rhinoptilus africanus. The sequence continues at coordinate 241,964 of VXBO01011811.1, read as the reverse complement.
ATTCATTTTGCAACAACAACTTGTTTTTGTACTGAGACATCTTACGAATAATATTGTTCATTTCATTCCCAACGCATTTGTCTTCCAGGTGCTTGTTTTCGTAGCCGATTTTTAATGATGCCACTTGTGTTACACAGCGCTCTAAGAGCTGCACTATATTAGTGCTGCTCTCCATTGACGTGGGGCTGATGTAGCTCTGGAAGTGTCTGAGAGTAAGAGGCTGCAGCGGTTTGTCACAGGAAATAGAGAGAGAGTGATACACTGGTTTATTTCTGTCCTCCCTCTCAAGGGGATCCAGGAGCGAGGTCGCAGCAGTCTTGTAGGAGTAACATGATTCTACTTCGTGATTATCATCTAGCAAGGGGTTTTCAGAGCTCTGGGAGCCACTCTCTCTATTCAGCTTTTCTGGCAGTGGGTTTTTATCTCTGGATGTCTCACATCCTTCTGAAATTGTCGCCTTCTCATTCTCAGCTGAAGATGTCTGCAGATTGTCTCCGTTAGCCTGTGACTGTGGTGCATAACTTGATGCTCTGGTGGTTTCCACAGTCCCAGGCACTGTAGATGAATCCTTGTGGTGACTCCCTTCCCTTCCTTGGAAATCCATATTAGGTGTGTTAGGGCAAGAGTCCAGGCTGTGGTCTCTCTCAGCAATGTTTACTGAAGAGGCCTGGGTTGCATGATTGCTTTCATCCAAAGACACATGTAGGTCAAATATATTAGATTCTTCCTTGCTTGGTTTCTCCTGCTGAGCTTCTGTGCTGGGTTCCTGCTCTGGACTGGGGCTGGGTGGGATCAATGAATCATTAGACTTTTCTGGCTGTGATTGAGGACTCTGAACAGAGTCAGGGGACGAAACGAGTCCCGAGTGTTTTCGCAGCCAGTTTATTATCCCCATGGTCAGTGAAAGCTCGGTATCACAGAGCTTTAGCAAACATTCTTTGCCTTTCCATGTGCTGTGGAAAAAACCCTGACTGATAATGTCTAGAGCTGGTTGGGAAGCCATGTTCTCCTCAGCTCCAACATGAAAGCTGTAAATGGACAAAGGGATTTCAATAGCTTGTTCTGAAGTGCTTCCAGATGTGCACAAGTCATCGTCTAGGACTGGGTTTATTTTGACTTCGTTTGGGTCATAGAAGAGCTCATAAAGGGCATCTCCACTGTAGCTGTCTCTTGGAAATCTACCAGGTACCCCAGGGGTCTGAGCTTCCTTCATTTCATCATCTTGTCCGGGAGAGAATGAATCATAGTAGCCTTCATCACTTGTGGATGTGGATTCCTGGTTGTCACTTTTCGGCGTTCCTGTTTCTGTGGAGCTCTCTTTGGAATTGTCACCATCTTTATCAGGTGATGCCTGGGGGTCTGTCACAGATGCAGCAGCCTGGCTTCTAGCCTCTTCCACATCAGGGCTGGGTACCTTCAGTAACTTCTTGTCAAACAGAGCACTCTGGTGTAGCCTCACTGATTTGTTGATGTTGTCCCAAAACTTTGCAAATTCAACGGTCTCATTCTGGCCAGGAGAGGCCAGCTGCTCCACACCCCCTTGGAAAGAGCCCATGACAGGGCTGTCTTTGTGCTTGCTTCGTCTCAGCAGAACTTCTTTGCTGTTCTCCAGCTCCAGGTGAGCAGAGCTCTCATCGGCAAAGATTTCCCCACAGCCAGTGAGGGAGTCAAAGCTCTTCAGTGAGGCGACATCTTCACACAGGGTGTTGCAGCAGTCGTAGGACGAGTCAGACTGCAGTTCGCTGTCTGAGCAGTCTTGCGATAAGCAGTCGGCTGCAAATGTTTCTCCGGTTTTGAAAAGATACTTTGCAAGGCGCCCAGAAAACTCACTCTTGTAGCCTGGAGAGGACAGATTCTTGTCCTTCTCAACCAGGAACGTGAGGCTGTCCGGTTTATTTTTTTTAATATGAAAGATCTCTCTGATCCCTTTCTTAGATCTCTTGAGGGAAATCCTTTTCCTGGGGATGGTTTTTGCGACAGCTGGTACAAAAGGCATCTGTGGCACAAAGTTCCTGTAATCGATCATCTGACTGCTGCACGCAGACTGGCTGGGGCTGACCACGCACTCTTTCTTACTGCTGGAGCTGGACATCCCCGAAAAGCTGATGCTGTTGACAAGTCGCCCCTTACCCTTTCCAGAAAAACCTTCCTCGCAAGCCCTGCTGCTGGGGCTGCACTGCTCTGTTTTGTCTGCCTCTGTAACGCAGTCATGGGTTTTACTCTTCCTGACAAGTTTGTAGGAGGACCCAGACGATTTTTCCAGACTATTGTCACCAGCTCCGTTCCTTGCTGCTCTGGTAGAAAATCTGTAGTTCTTGTGCGTGGCCAAACATGCGAGCTGGACTTCAGCTACGCTTGGGTTTCCCTCCAGAGCTGCCTTTTTGTCTTTCCCTGTATCGTCGTTGTTGATAGGAACTGCGTGCACTGGTGGCACTTTCTCATGTTGCACGCTGGATTTTATGAAGGTCTTTCCTCTTTTGAGCTCCATACTGCTTCCTCACATCTGTTTCTGTAAAGAAAAAAGCAGAATAAAACTATTGTGAGTTGCTGGCTAGCACTTGTAAACTTTGAAAACAACTGGAGAACAAAGGTACGGATAGTGAGTTTTGTTTGTCACCAGAATTTTCCATCACTAAGTCATGGTATTGCATGAGAAACGGATCAAGTGAAACTAAAGGTATGTTGGCAATGGCTGGAAGATCCAGCAAGGAGAAGACAGAACACATTATGAGTTGGTAGCTGAGGCTCAGAGAACAGTGTGGCTGTTAGAAATGAGGGGGTTTGGATTTAGCATTATGACTGCAGGATGGCTTTAAACAAGAAAGAGGTCCTATTCCGAAAGTAGAAGAGGCATCAATGGAAAGCAATGCCTGAGGAACTTCAGCGTGCCAGTGTGTGCGTCGGGGAGGCAGCAGTTCATAAATCTGTACCTCTGAGGATGGCAAAGAGCTCAAGGTGGGGAATCTCCTGAGAAAGTGGATCAAATATTTGACACATGATGCTCACTTTATATTAAAATAATCCTTACTTGTGAATAGAAAATCCATAAACCTTGGTACTACCCTGGGAAGCGTGCTGAAACTGAATTATTGTTTTCGCTTCCTCCTGAGCATAATGTATAATTTTCTGCACTACTACTTTTATTGTAAAAAGTCAAAAATGCCACATGGAAAAGCACTGTTAATTATGAAAGAAGTGTCATTTCTTATTTACGATCACCAGTGTAATACACGGTGGCATAGCCACATTGAATCTGCATTGTGCATTGATTAGCTATTTCTAAAAATACTCTGTTACCTATATCAATGCCAATTTTGGTCTCTGTATGCTTTAGAATTGAATCTGGTTTATGTTTTCAAACATTTAATTAGTCATGAATTATTTTAGCCATGACACTTTCACTTTTCCAGCACTTATTTCATGGGCACGTCTGATCCTTTCCTGCCCTATATCAACTTGAATATTGAATACTTTACATAAAGGTAGGTCAGGGAAGAAGCAAGCGCTTCCTAAAAGCTGTTAGAGAAACCAGATTTTTACTGGATGGGAAGCAGGACAAGATCTTCAAGTCCTGTTCTTGAAAGAGTGTGCTTGGATCTTTTCTTAATGAGAACTCAGTTAATGATTTATCTTGTTTTGAATTATCTAGATGTAATTAAAACCACTTAGAGCCATTGAATCTGCAACATGCACAAACAACACGGTGCGATCTCTAGCACTCCTTGACAAACTGTATGTAACAGCTCTGACGAAATGAAGAATTACCAATACTCCCTTGAGAACAATCTCCGACCAGATCCGTGGCTCCAGACTTCCACCCAGTACAAAGACCAGCCAGGGAGATTTTAAATTCAACACCAAGCCTAGCCTTTGAACACTCTTAAAGTACAACCTAAAGCAATCTTTAGTCTATGTTGAACTATAACAGCTGCCTGTAGCCTCCAGAGGCTTTCCAGTTGCCAGGGCTTGCTGGGAACCGCAACACTCTGACCAACACGTCCCAAGATACGGAGTCTGTGTGTCTGGGTGTTGTGTCACCTGCAGCACTTCTCCAGCAGGCGGGTCAGTGACAGCCTGTTTCTCACAGGAGCTGCATGCAAGCAGGCGACTAGCAATATTTACAACTAAATGTAGGTCAGTGACAAAAGGTAGAAAACGTAAGGGTAAAGTGTGACTATTTGACATCAAGGGTATGGATGCTATGGAAAACATGGTGGGTGGTGATAGATGGGCGTCTATCAGTATGATTGAGGTGCTGGCACGTTTGTTTTCATATGGGGCTGCATGTGAGTATTGCAGAACATTCTTAATGAACGCCAGTAAACATTTTACTACACTGTCAGGTACCTGGAGTTCACTGATGCTGCAGGAAACTTGTTTTGCATATTTAGAAGTAGGTCACTGGGACGTGATTACACTCCTCTTCTGAAAAGCAAGGTGTGATTGAGAAGAAATTCAGTGCGCAGAACTCCAGCAGAGTTGTGAAAATGATCAGAAACAGCTGATGCAAGACCATTTATTAATATCTCAAAAATAAAGTGTCTGACATCTCAGTCCTTTGCAATTGTAGGAGTAGGTACTGTGTCCCGGTGGGAAGTCTTGCTACTGAGAAGCTCCTTAGAGGTCTGTGACATGGCAAACGCTAGCATTACAACAATGTTATGTAGGACTCTGAAGTCCTACAGCTCTTTCTGCCCATTGTGAGTATTAAGCAAGAGTAATTTTTGTAGGAAATTGCGTATTTGGGAAGTTTTTCGGTAGATGCATTAAAAGGGCTTTTAGGGGTGGATTTGTTTTATTGTGAAGTGTGAAATTATTAAAGCTAAGAATTCAGGACGTCATTAGATAATCTTTTGAATAAAGAAATCTTTTATCTGAATTGTATCTCCTTGATAAGAAACACAATGGGCTGGCAGTTTGATAACTGGGTCTAGATACTTCAAGGCTTGTTCTTCTGCCTTTTTTTATATAGATTACATGAATAGTTTTAACATGAAAGGCCAAATGGCCTGAATAACATCTGTACTGAGAATATATGTAGTATAATAACATAAGGTACACTGAGGGCAGCCTGTGCTACCTTTTCAGTTTCCTCTGATGAGGAAAAAAAAGGCTAGGTATCGTTGGGGCTTTTTGAGGAGGTTTTGTTTGTTTGTTTGTTTGTTTTCAAGATCTACTATACATCTAATCACCAACTTTGTATTCTAACTCTTTAATGACTCTGTTTAATCCCATATATTCTTTCTCTCATTTTCCCTCAGGATTCATGCCAGACTAATTAATATCAAGTTCAATGTGTCATCTGGCTTATCCTGTTTTAACACTGGCACAGTTTCGGGAATCTTCCCCATTAAAAATGTTATTAAAAATGAACACCAAGGAAGGGAAGATCTCCTCGGTCAACTCTTCGAGCACTCTTAAGGGCAGACTACAGAGTCTGCAGATGTTTTAAAATATTTGTCTCAGATGCTGTTTTGTAATTTCCCATATTGTAAGTTCCTCTTCTTCCTCATATGATATAAATTATCAGTGAGCTTCTTTCCAAATATGGAACAGAAATATTTATGCAATGCTGCTCTCTTTCTATATCTATTAATACATTTAGCACTTTTGGTTGTAATGTACTATACCACAATACCTTTTTTTATTCTCTGCAGGGACAGTTATAGAGTTGTGTCTCTAACCCCAGAAGCTGTACCAGTGAAGTTAGAAACAAATTAAAGTGCTGTAAGGGAAAGTTAACCTCCAGTGGTTATGTAAAGCTTATCAAAATTCTATGAAAAATGATTTTAGGCATTTAAAAAATGGTACATCTTCTCTGGGATTTCTTGACCTGTGCACGCATCTACACTATTGCCTGTCTCTACTCCTTTTTAATTATTCTCTTCTTGGACTTAACTTGCAGTATACCTCTTCTTCCACAGGGATAAAAGGTGTATGAGTCGCTGATTTCCACCTTTGCAAAGGAAATCTATTTTGCAGTTAAAAATAGCTATAAAGAATAGGATCCTGTGGAAACTAGCAGTGAGTTTACTAAGGCTAGGTTGTTCTTTTTCAACAGGCTCTGGATGTTTTCTTTGTTAATGTTACTTGACCTCTTTTTTTAATATCTGTGAAATTACTTATAGAACACATGTTTAAATAGAGGACATCCTTGAATCTTATACTGGGCTACAATTTAATTGTCATTTACAATAATCTTAGGTGCAGCAGCGCTGAGATTTCCTATCTACAGTAAATAGTACTTTTATCTGTCTTGATCATACCAGCTACTCATTTTTAGGATTTCACAAGTGTCTAAGCAGGCAATTAGATCTGTATTTAGGGATTATACTATAACGGAAATAAGGTTTTGGGTTAAATTTGGAGAATATTTCTCATAAAATGCAGAGATACTTCATGCTTTAACATATGCCATCTGTGCAGTGTCTAACAGCCTTTTCATAAAACCAGAAGGTTTTGCTGTGTCTGTGGTTCATCTAAAAGTGAATTAAAGTTTGAGAATGGGAAGGTGAACACATTCCTGTGGGCTGAGGAGACTTGGTTTTAGGACAGTCAAAGCAATTGCTTGTAGTTCTGGGTCATGAGGACCTGAACAAGACTGTGTTAGGTAACTGTTCTGGTTAATAAGAGCCACATTGAGATGGCCTAAATTCTACCTAAGTCCAGGTCAACAGACAAGGAGGCCAAAGAGGGGTTCACTGGAGCTGGACTGGATATTCATCAGAAAGCAGGAGGAAGATGGGTGGCGGCAGGATTCAAACTGTGCAAATATTGCCTCTGTCATCATGTGGGTCAGAGAAGAGAGGGGTCACGCCTGCCTCTGCCTGTGGCCCCCAAAGCTTCCTGCCAGGCTGAGCTGTCTACAGTTTTCCCTCTCTGGAGGAATGGAGTAGACTTGCTTTGGTTTTGGGGCTGGTGTCAAAGTCCTTATCTTATATGTTACTGGCTTATCTCATTGTGCTTTAATGTGTCAGCAGCTAACATAGCACTCCTCTTGGATGTAACTCTGGGAAGATCATCCTACTGGGAAAGTAGAAGTATCTGCTTCAGTGAGGTTGCGTGGATAGTAATAATAGTATTACGAAGAGGAAATACAGATGAACTCTCTGGCTTCAGCAAGTTTGGCTCAAAATTGCCTTTGCTTAAGTAAGAAAAAATATAGTTAACATTAATTTATTACAAAATCTTATCAACTGTCAGGCTTGGACAATCTTACATGCTTGTTTGATGTGTAATTTATATATAATTATCTCTTTTGGACAAAGAAATAAGCAAAATTCAGAATACAGTTGTTTTGCGGGGGAGATAGGAGTGCTCTTTCTTCTTCTTTACCTGTAGATCGTTCTTAAAATTGGTGGGTTGTGGAGATGGTACCTTGCTGTCTCTTGCTAAGCAGAATCCTGCATGCTATTCGGAGTCTTAATTTCACCTCCCTCCGAGTGTTTTCCTTTTATTAAATGAAAGACTTGATAAGCGTTACATACTTTTTTTGGTTTTTGAACTTAAAAAGGAAGAAAAAAACCCTATTTGGACTGCTTTTATGTTTTAGGATACAAGTTTGGAGGGAGTCCAAAGTCCCTTTTCCACAAGCGGCTTCATACCAAACAGAATTAAGATCCTGAGTATCAGCGTTACCTTTGAAAATGTTACCCCTGCTTTCCAAACAAAAATAGTAGCATAATTAGATTTCCTGAAAACATATGTCTGGTTTGGGCATTTGGACATGTATTATACTTTAAAAGGATGCATTTTAAGATTAAATGTTTTTTTTAAAGTATTTCTTGAGAAATTGTATAATGGGAAAGAGAAGAAGGAAGGGCTCCGGTAAGCTCTCCCTTCCTAGTCAACCTTAGGAGGATTTTTGGTGGGCACCGGTTAGAAGTCCTAAAATGGAAAAACAAGCAAGCATGAGGTGGTGAGAGCCACAGCTACCTTTAAAGTCAGTGGACAATACTAATTTTTAATGCTTAGGATCTAATCAATTAGCAATGCATAAAGAACAGCTGGTGCTCCTAGTAAAGTGGGGGGGGGGGCTATTTTTGGAATAAGACTGTTTACAGTCAAAAACCTTAACTCCATCTCAGAAGATAAAAGTTAATAATGGAAATACCTACTAATAATCATGAGCATATATTCCATTCCAATTTGATTTTTAATTACAAAGCAATAAAATGCTTCCTCGATAGAGGATAGTGATATCCCGTCTGCAGTTACTGTAAGAACACTGTTTCTAGTAAGCAAATAGACAGAACAGTTCTTACAGTGAAAACCAAAGAGGATTTTAAAGCAGGGCTCATCCTCTCGCTTAAACTGATTACCCCGCTAGTATCTCATCTCCATTAGAAAGCAGAAGAGAACAGGGTGGAAAGGATGCAGGATGTAATCAGGGACAGTCATGATTCACAAAACAGAAGAATGTTTATTTTTAAAGATGCCTGTGTGACACACAAACCTGCATTGAGATCATGCCTCTTGTTAGGAGTACTCCTCTCGTCATCCTTAGAGGCTGTGTCTTATCATTCCCCTTAATCATTTGTCTCTCTTGGGTAACCCAGGATGCCTAATTATTAGCATATACATTTAGGTCAGGCAATGGCTTTCTCATGAAGAACCAGCAAAAAGCACATTGGTGTGTTTTTCTTCAACCTTAATTCCAGTGAGCACACAAAGTAAAATCTTACACTCCCAGCAGAATACTAGAAGGACGTGTAGTTAAATGCTTAATCTTATTAGCAGTGTGCTATAGGGAAGCCTGAACCTTCCTTTAAGCCCTGCCAACTGTTCTGTGGAGCTCGGGATTTTTCATAGTAAAATTAACCACATTTCTCCTCCCGCCATCCTGTCCTGCTGTTGTGCCGACAGGCGGGATGCCTGGGGGAACAGCAGCACCCACTGCTTCCCCCGGCCCCATGTGGGGCACCCACCGCTTCCCCCAGCCCACCGTGGGGCGTGCGGCGGGGCGGAAGGAGGCTGAGACCATGACAAAAGGAGGCTCCTTCTCTGACAAAACCTCTGCACCCCTGACTCAGTTTTCTTCTATACCTGAGGCTGAAAGAAATGTGACTGCTTGAATTGTTCCAATTACACCGTGCAAAAGGGCAGCATAAACTCCTGCACAGGGAGCTGTCGAATCATCACTCTATTGCTCGGAGAAGGCAGCTGAGCAGAAATTTCCGCTCTCTACCTGAGAAGGAAACAGGGCATTTTTTACTTGCCCTGACCAGCAGCCTGTTGGTACCAGACAGCAAAGTGTTAATGCTGTCAGCTTTGCCTGTTTTCAGTAATTTATTGCTTTAAAAGGAGATAGGAAGAGCATTTATATAAATACAGGCACACGCTTGTCAGATGTATGGAAAAATAAGTAAAAAACAATGCTTCAAAACCAAGCAGTCATCCCAAAATAATAGTCCCTCGGAGTCGGTGTGAGTGCCAGAGCAAATGAAATGCCATTGCAGCAGAGCAAACAATAAGGCAGATCACAAAAATCCTACTCACCATGTTTTATCACTGAGCAGAAATCCTCTGTCTCCTAGCCTTGCTACTGAGGCTGGTCTTTATCCAGAGGCTCCTGTGATGCTTTTCAGATTCTGAGGGGCTGGACCACTGCTGCTCTCCAGTGTTACTCTCCTCCCCCTGTCTTTTCCTCCTCCTTCTGCCTTCATCCCCACCCCCTCATTCCTCCTGCTTGTAGCTTTTTCGTACCTCACATAGATTCTAGGCTTCCACATGTAGCTAGATTTAGGAAAGATGCTTATTTCAGCCATCTGCTTGATGCCATGGAAATGCCTCCATTGCTAAGGAATAAAAGCCCAGAAGGTAAGCTCAGGAGTCCTGAGAGAGGATTTTGGTTCTTCTCTATATGACTCCTTATTAAATAGGGAGGGACACATCCAAATTAATGTCATTTCTCACATGTTTTTTTTTGTTTCTGCTAGGATTCAGGAAAAGCAGTCCTAACGTGTTCTTAGGTTAGCAAGATGCTGCACTGTGCAATGTATACGGATTATTGGACTGTGCTGCCTTTTGTAGGGCATTTGTTAACACTGAAGTAAGAGGGGAGTAAAGTGGTGTAAGGGGAGAGAGTGAATATTTCTGCTGCCCAAAGCTAGAGTGCCTGGTGTTAGCCCCGTATTGCCTTTGACAAACACGATTTATCAAATTCTCCCTGCAGTCAGTCTAACTTCTGCTTCAGTGTGCACTGAAGTCAACATCTGATGGTACAGCATCATTCTTTGTTATATACATGAATTTATTACCATCACAAACGCCAGAGCTTTAATTTCACAGAAGTGTACAGCTGGCATCCTTGCCCCAGCCCTCTCCCTGTGAAGGGCTTCCAACCTCATTGTATCTTCATTGTCCCTCTCTGTTAACTCTCCTCTGAGTCCTTTAAATCAGTCTCTCAACATCCCCTTCCTTCTCCTTTCTCCGCGTTGAAACACCTCTATTGGGGGCATGATAGGAGCCTCTTAAAAGCAAAAGTGTATGCCACGAAGCGGTGGCTTAATCCACTTCAGTAGCTCTCCTGTGAGCTGCTGTTTAGAGCTGTACTCTAGGATAATGCAGTAGTTTGTGCACAGGCTGGCGTATCTGTGGGCAATTTACCCTTCTGATGCAGGGACTACCATCCCAGTTGCTCTAAGGTGGTGAATAGGCAGCTCTCAGGTGACTGAGGCAGAGCAAGTTTGGACAGGTCCAATCTGTGCAGGTATTTAGAAAATCCCCCAGCTCTGTATGAACCGAAGATAAGCGTTCCCTTACAACTGGAGCAGGCACATCAGTCAGAGGGCTGATCTCTTCTGTTCCCACATGACAGCAGAAAGGGAACACAAGCTTTACCCTGCTACCTGTTCTCATCTTCCTTTTCACAGTGTGCTTGAGAGCACTCCCTTGGCGATGGCGGAGGGAAGGAGCTTAAACTTTTGTGCTGTCTAAGCTTCTAAAGCTGAAAAATCAGGCAGTTAACCTTACAGGAGGCAGAACAGAGTGCTCCTGCTCTGAGTGCCAGCCCATAAGCCACTCAGGTGTCCCCGATGGCAGAGACTGGAAAGTTACATCTTGGAAAACACCCCGAGTTCAGTCCAACCTGCAACAAGGAGAAAGCCCTTTTGACTTCATCAAAAGACTGGTGGGAGGAAAGAACAAGCTGTGGATGAATCCTAGTAGCTCTGGCAAGTAGATATGGACCAATCCCGAGAGAAAATACATTAATTAGAATTATATTTGATGGGGTTTATTCAGCATGAAATATTTATATTAATCTAGGAGGAAGCCTTTCTTCACAATGGGTATGTGAACCATGGAGTTTTCAGGCAGAAAGTTCGGAGTTTTCAGAACAGTAGATCCTTGTTCTGCAGTGATGTCGCTTTTGAGAGCATCCACTTCCTGCACTCTGTTTTGGAAAGAGGGAGCCTTTAAAAATTTGTATTCCTTCGTCATTCAAAGTAACGTTTTTATTAGAAATACTGAGAGACATGAGCATCAGTCAGAGGTCACTTCTGGTGCTGATCCAAGACTAGTGTTGGTATTGTCTGAGCAAACCTAGCAAAACCAGGGGTTTAGATTTTATATTTGTAAATTATTCATGCCCACAATTTCTGAACTGAGTTTCTGAACTCTAAAGTGTAGGCATTAAAGGTAAAGGCACACCAGAAAAGATGTACCCAAATATGCCATGTTGGGAAGGAAATAGACAATAGAGAGCACTTAAAATTGCATTTGAGGCCTACTTCTTGTTCAATTCAAGCTCAGTAAGACAAGCCATCCTCAAAGATTTAGAGAAGAGAATCTGGCCAGGGAGGAGCTCTTAGCTCCAGTAGTGTTTCAGGTGGGTCCCATACCTGCTGTCTCTAGGATAGTCTGTTGCTGCTCTTCAGGAGCTAGGAAAGCTCTCATATAGATGTCCCTGTTTCTAACAAATGGCATCTGTTGTCTTTTTTGCCAGAGGAGTTAGAGGGGATCACTCGACTTGGATGAGATACCCAAATCTGTTCATGGTGACTCAGGTAAGGCAGCTCCTGTGATGAGAGAACGCCAGGTTTTAGGGTGTTTACTTTAGGATGTCCATATGGATAAACATTTCCATCTTTAGGGCCTTCTATTTCCCTTTGTCAAGGGAAGTGGCCTGAATCCATTGGCCATCTGTAGCCGTAGATATCAGTAGGTAGCCATGGCCATAGCCATTCATAGCCATAGCCTGCATTGGCCTAAATCACAGCCTCATTGCATGCACTGGCAAATGCACAGTATGTTGAACAGCAGCTGAACCAGGGGAGCCTTTATGCATTGCAATAGAACTCTTTTTTTCTTCCTAAATAGTTCTCAACTTGTAGTTCCCTGAACTATCCTTTTCTGCTGTCACTTCATTTCAGGCTATTTCACTGTGGCTGTTGATCAGCTTGGTTCAAAAGGTTGGTTCATGGAGAATCTAATCATCCTCTCTGATTAATTCTGATTAATTCAGTCTGTCCAGAATTGTTTTGGGCATCAGTGGGTATAAAAGGGAAGGGAAATCAGAAAACTGTAAATGAGGGGCATGTGGGACCACTGCCATCTGCTTAGCAGAAGCACACAGCCCTTGGCATGGGGAGTAAGAAGAGGGTCCTTGAGAGAAGAGACACTAAGGAACCTACAGTCTCTGGCGTGGTAGGAGTAGGGCAGCAGGGATTCTTGGTATCCATTGAGGAAGACTAGGGAAAGGAGGAGGCAAAACCACATAAGGGGTGGTACGGAAACACAGGGAGGGAGTTTTTAGATGAAGCAGGCCCAGCCTGTCGGAACTTGGAAGCCTGTATCTCCCCACTGCGGGTAGCAAATGTTTGCATCAAGTGATGGAAGCCAACTATTAGCATGAGCAACTCACAAAAGGCAAACTATACTATTTTTTAATTTTCTGTCGTGGAATAATGTAGCAGATTCGTTAACCCCAAGGCTCACAACAAAACCGTTTGCTGAGACAGCTGTATTTGTTTCCAAGGAATTACTTACAGAATGAATTTGACCCAGGCTATTTCCTGCCAGTGAACTAATGAAGAGTCTAACATTCCCAATCCAGTTGAGCTTTCTGCTAACATTTGCTTAAATTTAATTATTCATGGATTCTTATCAGTATTTCTTGGTTTTGCATGTCATAGTGAATTGGTAATGGGATATGGAGCTTTTTCTCTCCAGATTGCTGGCAGAAGACGGCCCTAGGTTGAAGGGAGCAATCTTTGCTACTATCTGACTGCTTCCCAGAGCTTACATTAAGTTAATTGCTACTCTTTTCTCAGTTACTTGGTGAGCTAGTGTCTGCTGCAAAATTTAGGATTGTGAATTGCTGTTCATAACATCAGTATTTGGCAAAGGAAATAGAAGGATTTTTATCCACAGGTTTCTTTAAGTGTATTCCACCTCAACATCTCCTGCCTGTCTTCCCTTTGAGGCACTGTTGTTGCTATATTTGCTGCCAAGGGGAGCTCGTGGGGTTGCCAGAGCCCCGTTCAGTACTGGTATTAAAAAGCTCGGCTGTCCTGCCTGCCAGCCAGCCCTCGCAGGGCCAACAATGATGCCCTTGAGAGCAGGAAGGAGCGCTGAGAGCCTCCAGGATGGGACTGACCATGCTCTCAGTTTTGCTGTTCTGGGGACTATGGATGACTGATTGTGAACTACTTATTGTCTCAAAGGAGAATGAAAGGGGATTTTGAGGAAAAAAAAAAATGATGAGGACATTTCTCCAGCTGCTCGTGTTAGCGTAGTGGCTGCCCTTAAACTTTCTGCTTTATGCAAAAAGCTCTCAGGTAATAAATGCTTACCTGTAAAATCAGCAAGGGAAAAATGGGCTGCATTAAATGCAATGAAGAACTACTCCAGAAGCATTGTTTCACCAAGTCATGAAGAACTCCCAAGGCTCTATAGACCAGAGATAACACCTGGGCGGTACATGACACCTCAGAGACCTGACTGCAGAAATGTTTAAATAGATTGCACATTTTGAGAAGTTTTTCCATTCCAGATATGCCTGTGTGTCATAGACATCTGTCCAGATGAGGCAAGAATACCTCCAGTTCATTGAACTGCTGCTGTCATTAACAGACGCTCCCTGTCTCAAATGCAAAATAATCATTCAGCACAAAGCATGTGGGATGGCAGAACGCGCTGTTCCACAGACGTCCCAGTGCCACATATAAGCAAAATTTTCTCAGCATCTGCTGAGGAAGATGCTATTGTGATGACTTAACGGAAGGTTGTACGAAATTTTTAATGACTGTTTTGTATGACTTGGTTTCCCTGCTTAATTTTATGTTGCTCTCTGCCTGAATACATAGAATTAAGTGCTCTAAAGGCTTTGTTTAAAGCTCAGTCAGGAAAGGGAAAAAAGAGATATAGGTGTAAGTAGCCACAGATAGCTTCAAATAACAGACAGACCATCAGTGAGGGAGAAGCTATTTCAGTGGCTCTAATGGGATAGTCTTCCAAATGCTAAAGCTGGGATCAAAGGAGGGATAAAATCAAAAAGACCTAGACAAGAGAGAAGCGAGTAATTAGACAAAGTTAGTGAGAGTGAGCGCAATAGCACGGCAAGCTGAGATCTACGTGCTCAGGCAGGGGGATGCTGAGCTGGGAGCAGGACAGGCTGCTGCTCCCGCTTCTGCCTGGCACTGTTTGTATGCTTGTATGTTGTGTCTCAATGAAAAATTAAATCGTGGGTTGCACAGAGATGCTGGCTTGATCGCATTGCAGAAGATATACTTGTCACAGGATCTTGCAGAGGAGTCCTTGTGGGTGGTATGGGGCAAATGAACCAAATCACAAATCCTGTTCTGAGGGAAGAAACCTCTTGACTGAGCGTGTAGTTGGTGGGACCTCGAGGAAAAGAGCACTACAGCAGTTTGCTAACTGCACAAGTCGCCCCTGTAAGTTCCCCCTTGTCTACCAATCAGCATTTAAATCCAGACAAACAAAAGAACATTTGAAGACAGGTGATAAATGAAGCCTTTGAAGTCACCAGCAGTGCAGTTGGTAACAATGCAGTTAGAAATGCTTATGGTTGATTTACTCAGTGGAACATACATTTTGGAAACAAATCTGTGTGTTGGATTTATGTTGTTAGTGGCAATGTCACAGCCAGATTTCATTTTAAAGCAGCAATTTATACATCTTAGAAGAGACTAAAATATGTGCTTTTCGATGCAGTTTGCTAGCAGACTTAGAGATAATGTTTGGCGGTGTTTGTTTCTCTTGTTCTCCTGCCTGCCGTGTGCTCGGCGGTGGTGGCCATCTCCAGCAGCTTGCTGCCTGCTGCTGCCTTAACTGCCATCACAGCTGGAGGGTGAAACCTCCGACCGTGTTCCTTGAAGACATTAAATGATGTTTGTGGTAGGAGTATGGCATTACAAGCAAGGCTCTTATGGTAGTGAAATATGACCGTTAATATATTTTTGCAGTTACAGTAAATGAAGCAGTAAAACAGAAGGAACTCAGCTTCTGACGAAGTGCTCCATTAATGTATCATGAGTATTGACAATGCCAGGGTCATCGTTTGGTTTGCAGCTACACAAATTACCAGCAGGTTTTAAAATACGGTATTTTATGGGTCTTCTAGCTGGCAGGCTGTTTAGAGAGGGGTGATTTGTTGAGCACTATTCTTTGGGGTTTATCCTTTCATGGCTTTGGCTGTTACCATAGCTCTGCAACAAAACAATCTCTCCCAGCTCTTTGATTTTTCACAGAGGAGTTATTAACGTTTCTAAGCCAGTTGATATGCCTAGGCAGTACTCAAGCATATTAAACTGTTACATATTTCTCTTATGAATGTGCAGTAGCCATTTTCCAACCAGTAGCCGAGTGCAAGCCCGGGTGGCGTGGTGGCTGGGAGAGAGGAACAGTGTGTTCGAGGACAGAAAGCTGGGAGCCGAGCTCACCTGGGGCCGTGCAAGTGGCAGTGTGTTACGGTAGGGGGGATGCTCTGCTCTTTGTTGCTGTGTATTGAGGGGGGTGGAAAGCCTGGGAAATAGGATACCTTCACTTGAGAAAAGAGATTCAGAAATTATTCGGGGGCATTAATACAGAGATGGCAATTTCTTGCCCTGCAAACACATTACTACAACCTATACTTTGGAAAAGGAGTAGTGTTTTTTTAATAGATCTGTTTCTAGGCACCTGGTTTGAAACACCTTACAGGGATTCTAACTCTTCTTGAGAATCAGACACCTTAAGGTGCTTCAAAGCCCTTTATATGTTGGGATTTTACTGTGGAATTAAAAAAAAAAAAGCAGCAGGAAATTGATGAGTTCGCAGAGCTGGAGTGGAAGGTGCATGAAAGAGTATGAAGTGGGGAATGCTGACTGCACGGTCATGGCTACAAAATCAGTCATCTGGAGCTGGACAGTGTTTCAAAGAGCCTGGCCCATTCAAAGCTAACAGAGTAGTGTCCAAAATGGATAGAAGCCAGCCACAAAATGAGTTAACTTCTTTCTCAGCTCATTAAATGAGTTGCCCAGTTAAGAATGAAGTCTGGATTCACATGTGTTGTCACAGAAATGGTATGAGAATGACAGAGGGATGGGCACCTTGATTTCCTCATGTGTTGCTTTAGCCTGAAGTTTTCTGTACAAAAAATGTTGCTGCATCGCCTCACACTGTGTAGGGTAGGGGATGTCTGGTGGACGCCCTGCAATCAGTCAGTACTGCTGGTCGGAGCTGGAGGAGGCAGACTTCTCGCCTTTGGCCTTTGCCTGTTATAAATGTTTTCCCTAATGCCAGCATGGCTCAAACCCAGGTTAGTCTGCTCCAGATTGGGAAGCATTACCCTAGTAATTAGTAATTACCTGAAATAACAAGGTACTGCAATACCTAGGTAGTGGAAGAGCCCAGGTAATATGCAGAGAAACGTGAGTCAGGGAGGAGGCTAGCTCTTACCTGCTGTGGTCCTCTTCCCACAAGCGCTACTGCCCATGGTGGTGAGGGCAGGAGTGGGCAGCCAGGTGGGCAGGAACCCCCTCCTTTCCCAGCAGCAGCTTCCAGGTGAGTGTGTGAGCCCAAGGCACCCTGATCAGGGCCCCTAGATTCTCTCATAATAGTATTATCGTCCTTGTCCCATCAAGATCTTTCTTCAACACCTAAACAGGTATTTGAAGTTGTGAATTTTTTGCCTGCTCTACCTGATGTGTGCTGTTGTTTCCGCCTGAAATGTCTGATGTATTTCTGATGATTAAGGTGCTAGCCTGTCACATCCCTTCAGCGTTCAAGGCTGTGGGATGAGCGGATCAGCAATGTGTGTTTTATTTCAGAGTTCTCATCTTTGGCTGTTTGTAGGGGGACAAAAGCCTTCCGTGGAGATGATACGCCTGTCAGACTAAGGCAATCATCAGCACTTTCAGTGAGGAGGGGGGGGACCAGATTCACTGCTGAAGCAAAAAGGCGTAATAACACTGCATTTTAGCACCCCAGCAACAAACTATTGTCTGTGCCCCAGCATCCCCATTAGAGCTGTGGGTAACACACTGGTGACGGCCCCGCTGTGCGGTGACATGGCCGAGGACAGGAGGCAGGGGAAGGGGAGCCCAGCTGCTGCGTCTACGTGGTGTGTGGGACCTGCCCGGAGCTGGTGCTGCAGCAAGAGGCCAGAGAGCAGCTCGGGGGGGCTCTTCTGGCTTCTCCCTGGTTTGTGAGCAGGGTGCATATACAGTGCACTCCTGCGGTAAAAGAAGGGAAGGAAAGTGGAGTCAAAAGTCACCAGGAAGAATAGCTCTCGTTCAATAAGCATTTCAAATATTTCTAGACAGAAAAGATGTTTAGGAAGACATGAGGATGTATTGTTTCCATTAATTCTCTGGGCCTTTACCTTTTGCTGGTTGAATTAGGCAGAATTTGTATTAATATATTAAGTATTGTGCTTATAAAACAGATGCTGGTTGGTAAGAGAACAGTCCAAACTGTGCTCTCAGACACTGCATGTTCTTATTAAATATATTTAATATAACTGTGTTGTAATTTGCTTCATAATAGAGAAGAAATAAATATCCAAAGTCAGCTTTCATGGAATGACGTAATTGGTTG
This sequence comes from Rhinoptilus africanus, assembly GCA_013400135.1. Classification (NCBI taxonomy): domain Eukaryota; kingdom Metazoa; phylum Chordata; class Aves; order Charadriiformes; family Glareolidae; genus Rhinoptilus; species Rhinoptilus africanus. The sequence goes on along the minus strand of VXBO01011811.1, from coordinate 223,922 downwards.
CATTATGCTCTTAAAGCATTTTTAACAGGAAAATTTATAACAATATTATAACTTCTTTTTAGCTTAATTTCCAGCTCAGCAAGATTTATGAAATCTTGTTGTTTTTACCTGCCTCCTTGTCCCTGCCTTTGAATAACTTCTACGCTTATTAGCCAGGTTTATCCTAACTTGAGGTAGTAAGAAAGCTCGCAGAAAATATTGCCCTTTTGTAACGGTTTCATGAAAACTAGGTGGCAAGCAAGCAGACACTGGCTGTGTAGGTACTTCCACTGGGGAAAAAAAGGCTGGAAAAGAAACTCTGCTTTTATTAGAAAATGAATAAGCAGCACTGCAGGCAGGTTAACATCTTAGACACCAAATGCACTTAATCAACAACAGATTACAAGGTCCCAGAAAAGCAGTCTTTGTTACAGTGCTGGAACTACTTACTTCATATGTAAATCACTGGGGGAAGAAAACCTTCTGTTAAGCAGTAATTGTTTATAAGCTTTAATGCAGTAGTAAATAAAATATAAGTGGTAAAAAATTAAATCTGAAAGGTTTTTCCATGCTTTTGGAAATCCTAGTTGTTTTCCAGATTCACAGTGGGATTTAGAAGTGACCCTGCAAATCCCGTAAAATGCACTTCTCTCCCTCCTCACTGCACAGAGGGTACCTGGGTGAATGAATCTGAACGTCTCTGAAGTGACTCCAGTATTTTCTGGGTTATCCCAGTCATTTGACCAGAGAATTTCTCTCAGAACACTCGATATTTCTGTGAAAAAATACTGAGGATCAGCCAGCACAGCTGATTAATTCCGTCAAATACCAGAGATAGAGTGTTAAATATATATAATGCCTTTCCGACCGTCACAGTGTGCTGCCTGATAGTGTCACTGAGCCATTTTGCGCTTGTATTAATAAGAACAAAAACTGAAACTGAGGGTTTGGGTTTTGTGTTTTGTTATTGTTGTTTCCTTTCTTTTTTTTTTTTTTTTTAAGGAAAGCTTCCTGAAGTCAAAGGAAATTCCTTTTAGGAAATGCATACTTTGTTGCAAAGGATCCTGCAGCGAGACAGGCTTGATTTCTTGTTCCAAAGGCTCTCCTGCAGATGCTGTAGTGTCTCAGCAGGGAAACCTTCTGCCTGAGAAGAAAAGCTTGTAAAATGCATTTTTGAGATGTTAAGGAAAGATGCCTTTGTTCAGACTATTGTAAAATACTACCTGTATTTAGGCTGTTGTTGCAAACAAAGAGGTTTTCCACTAGATGGCCCTCCGTATCAAACATTGAATGTGTTTCCATGTAGACATGGAAACAATTTCTCAGCTTTGAATTTCACTTTAAGCGTTGTCAACAAACTCCTATCCCGTGATTCATGTTGGCCGATCTCAAGTCTTCTCCAGTCCTGAAACTGGGCAGCCCTATTCCTGCAACAGAATACCTCCATTAAAACACCTTGTCTTTTTTTACTGTCAACCTCTCTGCCTTCTCCTACATGGGAGCTAGATGAGTGGCTGTTAATTGTTCTTTTTATGTGTTTATAACAAATTGAAATCTTGGACTTAGGGTTGCAAGGTTATCATTCGTGTTCATGAACAAAAGAAAAAGCACCGATATTACAGCCTAGTCATTTGCCTTGATGCACCTATTCTGCTTAAAATTTTTACACCTGGCAGGGTTTCCTAAGGGTGGAAAAACCCCACAGAACTAAACTTGCAGAGGATGTAAATTGACATTACTCTCTTAACATATAAAGAATTGCATTAATCAACCTCAGCTTTGGCTGAGGAATTTTGAGAGAGATCCCTTCCTATTATTCTGCCTATAACAAGCCAAGAGAGGCTATTTTGGGACGTCTCTTCCTTGGAGTGTGGCAGAGGATACTTCCTTGTATTTATTCCTCCAGGTCACTGCTGTTTGTCCAAATAACACCTTCCATATAACATGCTTCTTGCATTTTGCTGATGCTGCCCAGTGTTAAATTGCAGGATGCTTAACACAAGTCTCACCTTCCTGCCATGAGCTACATGTAGGTAAATTCCTTTCACACACAGCTCTTTCCAGTGCTAGTTATTCCCAGAGGACAACTCACACATCATTAGTAGTACACAACCACTCCAGAGCTTTATAAATGAGCCTGATGGTGGGTGTGTGTCAGAGACCGTGTGTAATTCTCCTGGTGTGAAGGTGCTTACAAAGGGAGTTTCACCTAGCAGCTGGACAGGAGTTAATGTGAAATAGGTCCCTGGTGCTAATTTGATGCTTTGTGCACAAATGGCAACTCATAGCACCTGCAGGAACCACACAGCAATTTAAGAGATGTAAACAGGCCTGAGGAAGACACTGAGGCCAAGGGTAAGGTGTTGCTGAGGCTGGGTGTATTTTAGTTTGGGAGAAGGATAGGGTTGGGGATGACATCTATGGGTTGGAGGCTGCAATAAAAGGATGGGATAGAAGAGCTTTGTGTCATGCTGCAGTGCAGTGTGTTCAACCCATTGCAGAGCTGGGTGCTATCGCTGTCCTCTCAGTTGCTGCTGTTAATACTGTAAATGGTATCCTAGCTAGGCAGGTTTGGAAACGTCTGTGCTGAAATGAAAGCAAAAGTCTTCCTTCTTGTTCTGTAAAGTGACTCGTGGACCTTGGTTTTAAGCTGCTGCAAAATATGAAAAAGGCTCAGGGCAAATTGGAGTTGCTTTGGCAGGAAAAGGGTAAACAATGATGGAGGGTAATAACAACTGATGCTTTTAATAAATGAATTAAAACTGTCACAAATAAGGTACATGTAAGGGGCATTCATCAAGCAATGCACAGAGAGTTAAAAAGTTGAAATTAAGTGATCATGACTGGAAAACAAAATAAAAAAGCATATCTTAAATTGTGCTTTTGTGAGTAGGCAAGAACTGGTGCATTCAGTGGGAAGGAAACGCAGCAGGTTAACCAGAATGTGATTGAATATTGCAGTGGGCCCTGGTGACTGTTCTTTGTTTCGCTGTGCTGCCTTCAAGGGGCTGGAATCAGATTTCCTTGCTGAGAAGGGTGGTGTTGCTAAATGGTATTATGATAACATAATGAGAAATCAGAGCAGCTAAGTCTTGACAAGGCATCCAGCTCGAGTTAATTAAAATAGAGAAGTCATATCATGGTGCCAAGGGAAACAGTAAAAGCACAGATGGGGAGATCTGATTGCTTACTGAGGATTAGTGTGGCTAGTGCAGAGGTCTTAAAGGACAAAGGGACAATCTGGACAACCTCAGGGCTGGGGCCAGAAGATGACAGGAGACATGGACATGTGGGTTGCAGATAAAATAATTTTAAGGGTCCTTACTAGTGTGAATTTGTGAAGGAAAGGCGAGCTTTAGGGTTAACCCCACTTTTTTGTAATTACGGGAATTGAGTCTGGAGAAAAAGGGTGCCTGTGTGCAGTTATGGCTCATTGTGATAAATGTACTTATGCTCATACTGTAGTACAGCCAAGCCCAGGCCAGATCTGTTTAACAAAAGATTTTCCAAACCATTCCCAATCCAAGCCAGGCTGGCCCATCCTTTTCAACGGCACAAGGCAGATGTGGTTCAAAGTGCACCTCAACACGCCAACTGAGCCTTGGAGGTGGCAGTCACAACTCTGCTGGGGTCTGGTAGCAAGAACCTGTCTGCTCCCGTCTTTGCTGGGCCTGCGTGGAGATGCAGGAGGCCTGGGCTGATCAGCTCCTAGGACAGGATTGTATGGAAGAGCGCTTCCCTCCATCCCCACCCCTCACCTAAAAAAACCCACCCAACCAGGTAAAAGCTCAGGGCAGGCATGATATTTCCCTGAGAAAAGGAATTGTCTGGAGGCAGAAGGAGAAAATTCCAGAGCACGTGAAAATGGAGGAGAACTTCCAGATTAGGAGGGGTCCTTAGGAAAATAAATAAGGTGCATGAGTGTAGGAACATGTTTCTTCTCACTCTGCAGCAGACTAGATGTAGATGCTGCTTAACTTCTGATTATCTCTCTGTTCGGTTACAGATCTTCTCGTGCCTAGACAAAGAGCACAGCTGCCTGTTCCTAAGGCTACTATATTAACTGAAAACAAAACCAGTAAATTACTTTGTTGTTCAGAGCTGCTTTTCTTGGGCCTCTTGCTGGAAATCAGTCCTGATTATGCATTAATTATTAGAGAAGCTGGTCATTTATAGCATGCTAAAAGCAGAAAGGACAGTATGAAGGGGGAGTAGGAGGCACTGACCCTCCTCCAGTTCATTTACAGAAACAAGTACCTTTTTATAATTCTTTATCCCTGCAGACACGCTGTGAGGCTCCAAGGACCCTGTCTTGAGTCTGACAAAGAGAGAGTTAACTCGCTGCAAGCTGTTCTCTGACAGGTTGAAAGGCTTTGCTTGGTAGGGGGGGAGAAAGTCCCCATGCTGGTGTTTATCAATGGCTAATCATAGGACAGACCTCTCTCTATTTTGGGAACAGGAAGGGTGGGCCTGGGAATCTTGCCAGTAAACGCTTGGGGTGTAGCCTCCAGGGCCCTTACCTTCCTCTGGTCTGTCCTTATGTGCCGTTTGTCTCGCTCCAGGGCTGAGGTCACGTCTTCTGTAACGTGTTTAGCAAAGCGTCAAGGTGAGACACTTGCTGTGAACCCAAATTTAGACCCCATGGCAGGCAGCTCCTATGTCAGCCCAAGCAGAACATTTGGTTTATGTGAAAAGCCCGTACTACTTGGGGTGCAGATCCGGGGCTATGGGAGCAGAGGGGCTTCCCCTTATCCTGACTCCTCAGCTTCCCAGGCTGCCAACAGCAGAAACAGCCTCACATACGTGTTTGCTCTGACTAAAACCGGAGCTCAGTGGTGCGTATCAGAAACTGCCTCGCAGAGGGTGTTGACAGGAGCTGAAGTGGTTCACAAATAGACAGTGTAGGAGACTTTCAGGACAGATAGCTGGGGATGAAAAGTGGCATTGTGCGTCTCATTTTCGCCATCGCTTCAGTCTCCAATAGCAGGCAGGAGAGAGAAATAAGTGGAGAGACAGTCTTGGCTTGGAAATTGATGCGAAAGAAATTGGCATGATACTTGGCAGGGAATGAAGAGACACAAGTGGCAGGGGTTGAGGTAGCGTCCCAGGGGACGGCACACATAATTCCACAGCTGCTGTGCTAGAGCTGCAGCTGGCACGGATGAAACAGCGCTGGTTTCAATACAGCTCGGGGAAGATACAAAACCAAGAGAACATTGTGGGCTTCCCAGGGAAGCCAAGTGTTTGAAAGGGGAAGGAGTCATGGGTCAGCGAGTATTGGGGTGACCACCAGAACATTTGATGGTGGTAGTGCTTCCAGGGCTGGCAGCTGCACAGAGGTGTGTGCCCCTGAACTGCCTCAGAGCGTCGCTGAGGGACAGTGAGAGACCAGAGTTCTGATATGGTTCAACTCGCAGCTTGTTAAAATGGCCCATTAAAATGTGTTGCTAATTCACTGAAGTTTTCTTCCTGTATGTGTTGTGTTGCAGCTTTTGTGATCTATAGCAGTTTCATGCATCTGTATATTCCTCTCAGTTGCTATTCGTTGTGCTGGGCTGGCACTGAAATGTTTTCTTTGGAGTAAGAAACTGTTGCTTCATGGGAGGAAAAAAGCAGCTCAATGAAAAGGACTTAGGAATTCCTGACAAAAATCAAAGAATCATAGGATCATAGTATGGTTAGAGTTGGAAGGGACCTTAAAGATCATCCAGCTCCAACCCTTGCTCTGGGCAGGGACGCCTCCCTCTGGACCCGGCTGCTCCAAGCCCCATCCAGCCTGGCCTTGAACCCCTCCAGGGATGGGGCAGCCACAGCTTCTCTGGGCAACCTGTTCCACTGCCTCACCACCCTCACAGGAAAGAATTTCTTCCTAATATCTAATCTAAATCTTCCCCCTTTCAGTTTAAAACCATTTACCCTTGTCCTATCACTCCACTCCCTAGTAAAGAGTCCCTCCCTAAAATGCTGAGAATGGGTTAGAAAAATTGTTTTCTAGTTGCCCCCAGTGGCTGTAAATATAATGAACTCTTTACAGGACAGGCATTTCTGTGGATATCTGAGCTACCTGGAGGCAGTTTGGAGCTGGCTACCGCGCCAGTAGGTAGCAATGCTTACAAAAGCATAAAGAGACTGAAAAGGGAGTGTGATATGTTGGCCCCGAACCAACACTCGGGAGATGAAATTCTGATTTCTGGCTCTGACACTGCTTTTCAGTATGATTTGTGTTAAATTGCTGAAAAGGCACCTGGCCTTAGTTCTTCATCAGGTACCATTGTACATTTGTTCAGAGAACCTTTGTTGTCTCTAGGAGCTGCTGAGGACAGCAAGGAAAAGAGAGGATGTACCTTCTCTGGAGTACCTCATGCACATCCTCTAATGAGCTGCAACTTGAACTGGAGAAGAAAGAAACAAATAATTAAACTAGAAATAAAATTGGCTGTGTTTGGTGAAGATCTCAGCTTGCTGGCTGCCTTCAGCAATGTTCTCTCCATGCCTGAGTCTCCCTGTTGTGAGCTGTAACTCTGCCAGGCAGCTTGCGGAGAAGTTCTGGGTATGTGAGGGGGTGACGTGCCCTCTGCCTTGTGCCTGTGGGCATCACCAGGAGAGTCAGACTGATGTGGGCTCACATAACCCAAACGCTGGTAATACCGCCTAAAAAAAAAAATTTCATCTCTTTTCTTTACAAATTCGGAGCATTTGTGTTCCTGCTCCCTCCCTAACGTGTCTTTCCTGCCATGAGGCCTGAATCTCCAGTGTGAGAGGACAGGGTACTGCTATGGAAATGAGTGGGAGCAGCACAAAGCCGCTGCTACGAGGACAAGGCAGAGCGAGGCCCCATGTGGAGAAAATCTAATTTTTAAGCACCTGTGCTGGATAAGTAACAAAGGAGCTACTGGGAAGGGACAACAGAGCTTGTGAATGGCACTGTGTATACAACCCACGGCATATCCCCTGCTTGGCTAATAAGAGATTGTGACTCTTATTCAGTGCATGCTGGCAGTTAATCTCTCTGCCATATGGCGGCTGTGCCTGGCACCTGCTTCATCAGTGTGAGATAAGGTCAGCGTCTCCCTGCGGGCAGAGGTATTTCGGAGAATCAATGTTGCTTCAGCATCTTTGCTACCCCGGGAACGACTGCCGTTCCTAGGTACAGTGCTGGGAGCTGGGAAGGAGCATCTTAACTTTGGCAGTGGGGCTCCTTCCTCCCCAGGATGGTGCTGTGCCTTGTGCTGGTCCGTGCCATGTACAGATTGTACCCATTCATTCACAGTCTGTCACCAAAAGGCATGAATAGCAAGAGGCAACATGTGTTTTCTTTCAGACTGCTTTTTTCCTCCCTTTTCTCTGCTTCTTCTGCACTTATGGCATGTTTCTTTCCATCTTGATTCCTGTATTTTCTTTGCCCCCCCCCCCAGTTTGTACAGTGCAGGCGAACACTTCCCAGCTGTCAGGGAGGAACTGTGGCTGGGGTGCTCCTGTCTGCCTCATCACCATTAAAGCCCCTGCCTGTCTGCCTGGATATGCCAACCTGTCTCTTCTACCCCTTTTCCTTCCATCTCTCTTCCGTATTTCGTTCTATCTTGCACTTTACGCTCTCCAGCCATCTGTCTCCCTTCTCATCAAATCATCCTTCAAGGAAATGCCATGCTAAACCTCTCCTGTGCTGCCTGGCGTCGTACGGGAGACAAACAAAACACGTTAGGACAGGGACATAGCCAGACAAGTTCCGCTTTTGCCTGCCTGCAGGAGTCCTTCCTAGGCTATGGTGGAAATCATTGCCAGTGAGACAGGACAGAGACAAAACTTTTGGTGCCAGCCACACCTAGAAAGACACACAGCCTGAGATGGAAGGATGCCCTTAGGAGGCTGGTGGGTGTAGGTGGCTCCCCTGTTTGAGAAGCTTTCTCTCAGGAGAAGGAACTTTCTGCCTGACTTAGAGGAGGAGCCGCCAGGAATTCAGACATGTATTTCTAGTTCTGCTCGTGACTGTGTGTGATATTGAATGTGGGTTTAATATCTTCTGATAGTTGCTAAATGCTCAAGTAAGAGTGATATGGTATTGTTCTTTACCGAAGGCCTCAAATTTCTGCAGATAACACCTTTTAGCACCAATGTTGTATAGTGTTTGAAATTCTTCTAGAAAGGTTCCTCACAAATTAAACTGCTTTAGGAAAGAAGGATGATATTTTTAAAATAGGCCTTATTTAGTAGACAGTTTCTCCTGTCTCACAAATGTATTGTTTTGAAAAATAGGTAGGCAGGAGAGATCAATAAATCTAAGAAACAGTCTAAAATCATTTATCTTTGTGTCCTGTGAATCTGTTCATAAATGACCATGTAAACTAGCAGTTGTTTGCTATAAATCCCTGGTCATATCTGCAGCTTGTCATCTGAAAACATGTAGTGAATGAATCATGTAGGTCCTTTCTGCATGAAAGAGGCAGTGTGGCAGAGGAGGAAAACCTGTCTGGCTTTGCTTTGCCAGGCTCAGGAAATGAAAACGGGTGAGCACCGCTAGCTGCAGGTCACAGCAGTCGGGGCCAAGCAGTGACCTGCAGGGAAGTAGGTGATGTCTGGGACTTACAGGCACTTTTTTTCCGCCCCCCTCAGGTTACTTCTCGAACCTTTTGTTACAATATTAGTAAATTTAAAAAAAAAAAAAGATGGTCACTGAGCCGATGTTACAGATAGTAATAATGAGGAGACAACAAGAAGTAGTTAATCACTTCAAGGTTCTTCTATACTTCAAGTATGTACTCCTATACCAATTAGGACAGAGTTACAGCTGCTTGAAAGAACATCCTTATTATCTTCATGAAGTTGGCAAATTTACAGCAAACTTTTACTGTCCTGAGATGACTCAATACCTTAAAAGGATAATGTGAGGAAGGGTGTCCTGACCCAAATAACCACCAAAACACTCACACTTGCACAGAAGTGTTTTGCCAACACAGCAAAATTGGATACGCATGTGCAAAAAGACTACTCGGTCATCCTAATGAATATGTAAGTCTAGGTGGAGTTATGTATTAGGTAGGTGGATTAATGAGAATATTTTGTGTATAAATAATGGGTGAATATCCCCAGTAAGGGGTGCTAGATTTGTGGAGTTTTCCCCCTAGCACCTGATGTCGAATAAAGCAGTATCTCCTCTCTAAACTACTTTTGGTTTTGAGGGCTTTTATTTCAGGTAACAGTGAGACACTGGAACTCAATATTGCACCTGCAAGGCAGATATGGTACAATTTGGTAATTGCTATGCCTGATTTGTGAAGAGCATTTGTTACAAGAGCAATGCATGTCTCTTGTCTGTAGCAAGTAACAAGCAAGGCACTGAAGAATAGCTCTGGAGCCAGGTGGAGACAGATAGCTGTGGCACGGAGTCTAGGACAAGACTAAGACAGCCAAGCTGTACCTCTCCCCTGCTGGTCCTGACCCTGGAGAGGCTTGCAGACAAGTTTAGAGGGAATCTTAAAGGTTTAGAAAAAAAGTTATCTTTTAATTGACTTTCTAATTAAAGGAGAGGAAAAAGGGAAAGGTCAACCAGAAAAAGAGTACAGTTAAACAGTTTTGATTACTTGTTTTTTCACTGGCAGCAGCTCATTTCCCCAGAGTGAGGATATGGATACGGGCAGGAAATAATTACGGCTGGTTCTCCCAGCCCTGCTGGGAGGAGCTGGCCTGCTCGTGGGCACCTGCCTGTTCATGGCTGGGAGAGCTTCACCAACAAGTGAGATGCCTTCTGGACCTAGATGAGCCCATAAGGGGGGCACTCCTGGAAGGAAATTGAAGAAACTGCAATAGCACATGAAGACTCCTGAGCTCAAGGCTCTGTTACTAAACATGGCTGGAAATATCCCCATGAAACAACATTCTAGTGGAAATGTTGATTTGTTCAACCCAACTGTCTCATCCAAAATGCTTCTGCTCGAAGAGCTGGTGTGGACTCTGAGGCAGCCTTTCTACACGGATCTCCCTGGGCTCCTGGCCAGGCAGATCAGTCTCTGGGGTATCATTTTCTAGGCTTGGACCTGGTGAGTGATGCTGGAACAGGCAGCCACGTCAAAGACACCATGCTCATACTGAGACAGTGACATGATGGCACCCAGGGAACCTCAGAGGTGAATGGGAGCATGCAATTTAGTCACTTACTTCCTCTGGGTATCTCTTGGGATGAAGGGCTGGGGAAATCTTAGCTTTATTATGGTTGGCTTCTCTTTCTTGTATGGTGCTTCCCTGTCATGGCAGCAGTGTGCTTGTTGACTGGTTGAATTGGTTAGACTAAACTCTTTGTGAATTAGGAACTTCCCTATGTGTGTACACAGCTAAGTCCATACCAACTACTGTAAGATGGTTATATTTCTGACTTTTCCTGTTCAATTTGACAATAATTGTTTATAGTCAGTAACAGAATATCATGTAATACAGTCTTTGCTGGGTTTACAGTGCTCAGTATGGCTGAATGTGTGCCCTCTTAGATCTCCCAGACTCAACAGATAAGATAACTAAGCTTTCAGTGGGATGTTGATCGAAGCAGAAATGAGTAAAGTAATTGACAGTGCGTGATTCAGTTTGAAAATCAATGCAAACTGTATCGAGCCAGAATAAGAGCCAGAAGAGGGACCGCTAATACTATAGGTCTGAATCAGCAAGATATGTAAAAAGTGCACCTAACATAAATTTACCAGAGAACATTTTAAAAAAATCAATAACTAGAGCATTAAGACAAGGCTTACAGGAAATTGCAGGAGAATCATTCAGGTTGGCACCACAAAATATTGAACACTGAGACACAATGGCAAGGAGCTGTCAGTATCCTCAGGAAGGGTTTTCAGAGCTGCCAGCCCCTTGCAAGTGGTCTAGATGTGGAAATGCCTCATAGGCTCAAGAAAATGAAAGGACACAACAACCAGCTATTCTCCAGAGCCACCTATTCTGGATGTCTATCAGTGTGCCAAGACACCAACCTTTTAAATGTTTAAATGTAGCAGAACTACACTAAGGCGCTGTGGAAATCTGAGGGGAGTGCTTTTGGTTGCACTTGCCCGGGTCTGATGGGGTTGAATTTGTCTTCTGGTTGTTCTGCTGGTTTCCATTTTTGTAAAACTGCCCAGGGAGGTGGTGGAGTCTCCGTCTCTGGAGACATTCAAAACCCGCCTGGACGCGTTCCTGTGTAACCTGCTCTAAGGTGGCCCTGCTCTGGCAGGGGGTTGGACTAGATGATCTACTAAGGTCCCTTCCAACCCTAGGATTCTATGATTCTATGATTCTATGAAAACTGAAGCCCACCTGCATTCCTAAGACTTTTACAGCAGCACAGTTAAGGCTGAACAAGCTCATGCCATAGGGCTCGCTCTGCCATCCGTAGGCCGTAGCAGATGAATAGTTGAGCACAGGATAAGAAAGGCTGTGAATTGTGATGTCTCCTGGGCTCTGTGGTGCTCTTTGCATACGGGCTAAATGAGAGAGTCATGAGCTACTTTGCATTTGTCATGAGGATCTCAGCTGAGTGTGAACCTGCAGTGAACCGCAGCTACTGAGGAATAATTAGCAAGTTCATACCTTTGCTTACCTTTCACGTTATTCACCTTACGTTATTCACATTTACACTTTCATGGCCGTAGAAGTGGATTTTTAAAAGGTGATTTAGTGGAAGGTTGCTAGAATTACCACTTCTGCTTTGTGCTCTTCAGCAGTGAGGAAGTCAGTGTGTGTTACCCTCCAGATATAGCTGTGACTTCTAGCTCATGATGACTAGCTCTTTTATCCAAGAGGAAGGAATAGCTCTGCTGTAAGGATGTTGTTTTCAGGCATCAGGAGAAAAATAATTAGACTGAAGAAATAAGAACTATTTGTTTATTGAACAACTATATATAAACAAAAAGCCCTTGAGGTATATAGTTGCAGAACTACAGTGCTGTACAACACCACTTTGTGAAATACTTGGCTGCATCAGACACTCCTATAAATGCCAGTGGATCATTGTATATTGTATTTACATCTATTTTTCTGTCAGCCAGAAGTGTGCAGCTGAGATGACAATGAACTCTTTTGTATGTTCACGCTTTTAATCCTAACTAGCAACTAATACAGTTGTGATTTTATATGGAAATGAGATCATCTGCCCATTAACAGGACATCCTTGAAATGATGTGAGTTGGAAGGTAGGAAACATTTGCACCATTAACAGAGGTCTGAAATTATAGTTGGAGGTGATTTGCACACTTGAGTTTTCATTGCTTCCCTTCCGTTTTGCAATAATAGTATAATTCAAGAGTTTGGGTGTTTGAGTGCTACCGTCTACTTAAGGTGTTAACTGTGTTGTGACGCACTGATAGATGCAGGGCATGATCCTGAAGCCAAATGTGTAATTGCATCAATATCATTCACGCACTTTTCAGTGGATGCAGGAGTGAGTGAGCAAAAATAATCACCTTCTGTTTTGCCTACCCGGACACCATAGCAACTGAAATGCTGTGCTTAAAAATATCATTGGGTTTTCCTCCTCTCCTTTTGTTCCGTACGGTGCTGCCTGTCAAACTGTCTTAACGTACAGTTCCATGGATGCCAGCTACCAGTGTGTAAGGAAATGAAATGTGCGCAAGATTTGATGACTGATGCTGAGTTTCATAAGCTGTCTGCTTTGTTACCTGGCATGCCCTGAGACAGCACCTCCATGGCACAGCACCACCTTCCGCGAGGTGAGACCGGGCGCCGTCTCCCATGGATGGAAGCACGCTGCATTGCTACATGCTGGTAGTGCTGGGGAAATAATGAAGACAATAATACCATATTAAGTGAGGAGCCGCGTTCCCTCTGCTCTTGTAGCATCAGTAGTAGAATGCGTATTACTTGAGGAGGAAGATTATACTTGAAACAAAGATTTGACCATGCTGGTGAATGTGGGAGGTCCTGGTAGACTTGTCAGGACTGCCAAAAGGGTTATCTGAACTTGGACATTTTTATTTTTAGGGACCTAAATAAATACTCCAACTTCAAAACAGCTGAGCTGCCAGCAGATTTCATTAACTACTTATTTTGACTATTTTATTAGACCTTTGGCTTGTGCACACACTGTTTTTCAAATGCTGGGAGTAATCCTTTGATGCTTACCATTACTTAAAAAAACTCCAGGATACCCCTGCAACACCGGTGAGGGGAGCATCTAGAGCCGGTAGCTTTTGCAGGTCGCTTGTCTTAGCTACCTAGGCTGTGTGTAAATAGCAAGGTATTGTGATGTCCTAGCAGTGATGCGCTGCTTTGTGCAGTGCAGGGGTAAGCACTGCAGGCCATGAAATAAAGTAGTGCTGTAATGCCCACTTTGCATCACACAAGATGATGAACAACTGCATCAATGCATTCTTTTTGATAAAAACTAAAGCATCATTAGCCAGTGGTGAGCCTATTAAAGAAAAATTAGCTTTTCTTTTGATCAGACCATGCCTGGAAGAATTTGAAGAGGTCCTTCTCCACAGTCTAGATCCTTCACAATTCTCTCATTGTGCCCCCGTCTCTGATGCTGAGATCTGACAGTAAAAGCAGTGCAGTGCAGCAGCGTGCTGGCCAGCAAGCCAAGAATTTGTCTCCAAGTGGCCATTGGAAATGCCAAGCGTGCCGTAGGGTATGCATTACAGTGTGTGTCACTCATCCCAGGCAATTCACATATTGACTCTGCAGTAGATGAGAATTCAGTATTTGCACATCATGCATTAAAAAAGTCAGGGAGGGCTTATAATCTATAAATAACATGATTCACTGAAGCAAAAATGTTTGTCATCTCTAAATAAGATAACTTCGTTCACTAGTGCCATGGCGATACAATTTTACAACAGGATTGAGAGCCATTTTTATTGATCACTTCAAATCCATTGTGGTGCATCCAAAATGGTACAATGCGTCGCCCAATCACATTTATGACTCTCCTACACCAGTACACGTGGAATGTTGTTCCGTATCATTGCGTATTTGTTTAATCAAGCTAATATTTCATCTGCCTCGGAGTGATAATGCGGTGAGAACAAACTCAAATTACTGAAAATGATCAACCCATTCATTTCTGACCAAAGAGCTAGCTGAGGGATTTAGACTTTTTTAAAGCACACAAAGATTCCTTTTCTTTTCTAAACATCAGATTTTGCAGAAGGAAAAGAAAATCTCCTCTTTAGGCAAAAACCTCTTTTGGCACCAAAGAACTGACTTCCAAGTTTCAGCTTTCTGTCCTTGCGAAGAGCTGGTAGAACTGGCTACAGAAATCACTTTGCTTCCACAGGCTTTTTGCATCTTTGGCTTCGTTTGCCTTTCTAAGGACACAGCGTAGAAGATCTTGCGTTCTCCAAGTCAGACAATCATCCCAAAATCCTAAGGAAATGGACTTCTCCGGCTGTGCTGTAGTAAGGAGGGTGAATGCAACTGCGCACCGCACCAGGGAGACAGAGTTCAACAGTTCCTCAAATCTGGATGATGCTTCTTTGTACAATTTGCTGGAGGAATGGTCTCTCAACCCACCGGGCACAAACATGAAGATGTTTTTAATCCCTCCAGTTGTCTGCCTGGTGGCAGGTGTCCTCATCATTCCTACCATCTTGTTTGTGATCTTCTCTACGTTTAGCATCCGTCAGGAAACAAGGTACATGCTGCTGGGAAATGCTCTGCTCGCTGATCTGATCTACCTCTTGTTCTACACCCTGTCGGCTGCTCTCAATGCAGCACACCAGCATCTCCCACAGGAAGCCTGTGTCCTCCTGTTATTTCTGCTGGCGGTGGCTTACTGTGGAGGATTGTTCACAGCTGCTGCAATAGTCTTGGACACGTACATAGCTATTTTGTTTCCTTTGCGCTACATTGCTATTTTGCCGCCTTCACAAACAAAAAATAATATTGCATTACTATGGATGTGTTCTGGGGCTTTCCCTGGGATTTTCTTCTTGGTGCTTTCGAGCACTCACAGCTTCGTGCCCTGTGTCCTGGAAATGTGCTCGGTTCCAGTAATACTACTCTTAACTCTCAATGGGACTGATGCAGCGAAACTCTGTTTCTGGCTTTCTACCACGGTTATCATTCTCTGCCTATCCCTAATATTTTGTTGCTATGTTATTCTGTATTTTAAAACCAAACAATCGGGTATATGGAAGAGCATCTGCTCCAGAGCCAGTGTAACATTCTTAATGCACAACACAGTGTTATTTTTTTACTTCTTTCCACTCTTGGCCCTTTTTGTTGAATCATTCTTCTGCATCAATGTTGTCATCAGACTGCAGACAGGAATCTGGATCTCCCTGACAGTCTGCAATATCCTTATGATTCTGCCTAAAGTTTTGTTCCCTTTTCTGTACGGGCTTCGATACAGAGAGATCTCAGCAGCTCTCAGATCCATTGTCAGAAGGAGGCATCTTCACGTTGTGTCACCTGCCCCATCACCATCCTGAGCCAACGCAGAGCACCATCACAGCAGAGGGTCCTTGCCTTGATAGCATGCAAGCCTGATGGAAATCACTCAGCTTCTGAAGAAGCGATCTGAAGAAGAAGTGATCAACTCGTGACATGAGTTGATTTCTCTGTCTCCTTGGTGCCAGAAGGCCACAGATCTTTCATCGCATCACAACCGGGAATACGGCATTGCTACCCTGGACAAAGTTCCAAGCTTTGTTCTGATGTGGGAGGGCAGTATCTTTTGGAGATACTGAATCAAGATCATTTTCACCCACCTGTGGCAGATGCCTTTCTGGAAAATAGAAAATGAAGAATAGCCGGTGTAAAGCACAAAGGGTAACCACAGGGCTCTTGAAAGCATCACCTACAGCAGAGAGGATCCTTAACCAAATGTATGGTGAACACAACAGCTATTTCTTTCACTCGCAGTGTATCCTTGTAAAGTTCTAGGCAATGTCCTTTTCTTTAAAACATACGCTAGAGCGTGCTTCTGGAAGCTGCTGTACTCAGTGAAATGCTGTGCTTCATCTTGTACAGCGTGCTAGCATATTAGCTACCTTATGGATTCTGACTGACAACCTGAAAAACGCTGAATTTTTATAAAATCTCAGTCTGAGGGGAAGTCACCTTTGATCAGTGTCTGCTGGGCAGCCCAGCACATGACGCATTCGGCCAGTAACAGAGATGGGCTGCTCGGTGAGGGAAAACGAGCCGGGAGCAGCGGGTGGCAGTGCCTCCCTGCAGGGTGCAGTCCCACTGTGCCCGTGGCCGGGTGAGCCAAGTGAGTGGCCACAGGAGGCTGGGTCAGTCCAGAGCCCCGATTCCCTGGAGGGTCCATGTTGATGCGACCAGGCCAAGGCTGTGGCCAGCAGCTGGGGCAGCAGGGCAGGAGCAGTGAGGCATGAGGCTGGCAGAGGTGTACCCACAGCATGGTCACAGATGACCCGGGGTGAGGGACTGAGTGTGAACACTGCTTCTGAGTCCCTGCCGAGGCATTTCCCAGGTTTGTCTCACAGGGAGCTTCTCCAGCAGCCTGATCCCAGGTTATGGCTGTACTATATCAGACCTGCTGTGGGCACCTGCCACCAAACCCCTAGGAAGGTCAGGAGAAGAGGCTGCAGAGCTTGTTGATGTACTCAGGGGGAAGAGAGATGATATCTTGTAAGGGCCTTTTAGGTTTTCGAGACCAGCCACGTATATATATAAGACAAGTGAAATGTTTTTCTAATCTTTAAACCCAAAATTTCATTAGAAGTAGACGTCAATATGGGAAATTTAAATTGCAGCGTGGTTCTTTGGACTTGAGAAATGAGGTTTGTATTTCTGAAGAGGATATTTTTAGATTTTGTTACTTTTTATGTAAAAGCACCTTGGCCTTTGGAAAAAAAAAAAAAGAAAGCATTAGAAAACAGCCCTTGATTTCACTCTGTGCAGTATTTTACTTGTGTGCAAACTCTCTCCACCTTCTGTTTGCTTAAAGCAACACACAGAATGTGCTGAATGTGGCTTTTGGGGGTTTCACACTCATCTGAAGAATTCTACGAAGGGTGAGCCAGAAGGAGATGAGTGTCTGGTTGCATGAGCTGTTTTTTGGCAACGAAGCCTGTTTGAGAAGTTCCTGCTTATTTCTTTCTCTCTTCGTTCCCAAACTGCTTGCTGCTCTCCTCACATTGCAGTGTCTGCTCTCTCCAGTTTGCTGATACAACTGCTTCTGGGGTTGCAGGGTAAAAATATCCCTCCAGAGAGAAGCGGTGTTGTTTTCATTTTAACCAAATGATCCCGGTGACCTGTTTTATAGCATGGTCTGCAAACAGCTGTGTCAGCACAACAGAGGGGGTAACAAATTCCAGTTCAGAGATGGGAATGAGCAGGGACATCTTAGAGGCTTTGCTGCTAAGGGACACTTCTTGTGGAAGAGCATCGTTAAGCTAACGTTGTAGCAGGGGGATAAACTGTATTATTGTGTATTTGCTTTAACCATGGCTCTGTGCTTCCCCTATTTTGACGCAAAGAAACATTGCATTCCTGAGTAATGCCTTTGTTTTTAAGAAAAAAACCCACATTTCTTCTCAATCCTCTTCAATAAAAAAAAATAGGACCTAAAAGTTGCTTTTTACTGGCTGCTTTTATTTTTCTCCAAGATGAACGTACCATAGACATTCAGCACGCGAGCTGTGTTTGTTTAGACACTTCAGTTTCCGCCTATTAAAGACTTCAGTTTCAGCCTACAGCAGGGCTCTTCCATAACGCTAGGCCGGATGGGGAAAGTGTCTGTATACTAGATCGGGTGCCTTCTGCTAAATCCCTTTAGCATGCTGCGTGATCGAGGATGGAGGAGGTTCTGGTAACTCCCCAGGCCACTCATATCCTGGGCCAAATCTTTGTGCCGATGCTCCTTAGCAAAGATGCTGGTAACTAACAGGTTGTTTTGCCCAGGCAAGATTCTTTCAAGCTTTATTACCTGAAGTTTACCTATATGGTAATTTTCATGCTGAGTAGTAAAGATAACTGTGTAAGTAGTATTAAAGTAAGATAGTTCTATATACAGCCATAGGTGACTGAATATCTGCAGGTTAATAATGTTTGATCTTCCTGCTAACCTCTGTCAACTACGAAGTCAATCTCCAGGACAGACTCTGGTGGGATTATATTGCCAATTCTGTAACTTTTTCTTACATACACATTCCCTGGATATATTTAGAGACCTGTTTGGTAACGTACAGAAGGCCACTGAAAGAAGGAGGCAGTGAAGTGATGATCGTGGCAAGTTTACATGTGTATGAAATCTGTTTACACCAACACAAGAACCAAGCAAACAAAACACTGCTTTGTGGAAACGGCCTTCTAAGAAAGATGAATTAAATAATCTTATTCATATCCTTGAAATTGTTCCCTAAAATGGATGCTTGCCTAGAAATTATTTTAGTTGAACTGAAATTGTCTAATGGAATTTTAAAAAAGTCATCCTCATTGTAAGTTGATGGCGTATTATTAATCGACTTTAATTTGGTTTCACATTAGTTGGGATTTTCTTAAGTGACCACTCGTAGACATCTCCTTACCATGGAATTTTACTGTGCTGTTTGGTTCAGAAGCAGTATGTTACAGCATGCGTAGAAGAAACACACCAAACACCTGAATCATTTGCCTTTTGGGGATTTCCCAAATCTGTCCGAATAGGACCAAAGGAGTCACCAGGGCAACATCACAAGCACTAGGTTTCTATAATTCTTTTCATAAATGTCTTGAGTTTTGTCTTAAAGATCGTTTGGCTTGGTTTTTTGCTAGAACCTCATGGCTGTGGTCATTAGCAACCTTGTAAGGATGTCTCCAGATAAGCTCTGGAAATTCAAACTGGGACTATTTACCAGGGCCCAGCTATCAACCTTTCCGAGGTCACATAAGTGAACTTCTTGGATGTCACTGTGCCTGCTCAGCATTTTAATTTAAAGTGAAATGGAGAGCAGTTGGCTTTAACACGTGATTTGGCAGTTGGGGGCAGTAATCCTTTAATAAATTGCAATAGCATGAATCACTAAGGTGATTCTAATTTATAGCCTAAATAAATCCCTGGTCAGTTTTTCCCCTCTTTTCTCGTGCCAGTGTTGTCATTCACCTTCCCGCTGCTCTCTTCCCTCTCCCAGTTGGACTGACAGTGCAGTTGACTGCTGTCTGCGACCTGCAGACTGGAGGGAGTCAGGCCTCGTTCCAGGCGCTGGGTCCGTGCCATCCAGCACCGGAGAAATAAATACATCTGCAGTTAGGTCTGGGGCTCACAGGAGATCGGTTTCAGTGTCACAAGACGCAAAGAGTCTCCAGGCAGGTAAACAAGCACACTGCTTTGGATTTGAGGTTTAGTTCGTTTGCAACGATTTAAGTAATTATTCAGTAAACCTAATTAACCTCCTGCAGTTTTAGTAATTAATACTAGAGTGTCTACTCCTGCTCCATCAGCTGGCTGTTTGATTTTCCAAGGGAAGTTTAATATAGTAATAGGTCAGAAGGCAACTGGCATTTGCCCGGTTGCAGTCGCGGCACCCCCGTGAATGACAGGGCTGTGTCCCAGCGCTGGGGGACAGCATCGGCTGCTCCCAGGACGGGTCACGCAGCTCCCGCAGGGACTCAGCTGCTCTTTGCTTCACTGGTGGCTGGTTTTGTACACAGAGATACTGTATGTATGTTTGGACAGAAACTGTGATTGTGGCCGTTCCCTGTGGGAAGGGGGGATGTATGACAGAGGAGAGAGAACCCATGATAGGAAAAGGAAATTACAAGTTTCCTTGAAACTTGATTTCTGTTGTCTCCTGTCTCCACCTCGCTGCTAGGAACGGAGGGCAGCACACTGCTAGTTCTTGCCATTTCTTCACAAGCCTCATGATTTTTGTCTCCTTCATAAAACTACTGATCCTGAATGTTTTTGTTTTTCACCATGCTTGGAGTCCTTCAGCTAGCAACAGGAGTCTGAAAGGTACAAAGAGCAGGGAGGCAAATAAAAACAACGCTCCATGTGCTGCAATTAAAACGTCAGAGTTTTTGAGAGACTCTCATGAGTTAGGAGAGGGAAAGGAGCCAAGCTGTGTGGTTCTGCCGTCTCGTGTTTGTCACTGAGGGATAGTCTGGCTCGTGCTCGCCCAAGGCCTGCAGGTATGGCTGGGGAACTGCCACAGCAGAGACAAGAGGCTGCTTTCTGATATGTAGAGTGAAGAATTTGTATTTGGAAGTTTATTTGGACAACTCTGTTCCAACTCAGAGTGGATTATCTTTCTCAAGCAAAACCATGTTTTGCTACCGACACTGGGAGAAAATCAGCAGCCAGCCTCCTGAAGGCTACTGGTTTTTAGGATGATTCCCAGTAGGAAGAACTGGCCAGCTTTAGCAGCCACTATAATTAGTTTTGGCAACAGGTGAAGATACAGAAGGGCAGCTCCTCAAGGGGAGGTGACACCCCCTCCCATCCATCCACCTTCTCTGTCCCTGTGGACCGGACAGTACTGCTGGCCGAGTCAAAGGTAGCAACTGTTCTTCACAGAAACCTTTTGAAATGAAATACCCCTTTTAGAGGGTATTTCTTCATGCCCTCCAAAAAGGAGAGCAAGGTGGGACCATCTGGGCCAGTGTGGAAGCGTGAGAAGTGCTGTGCCCTGCGGAACGACAGGAGCATTAAGAAGGAAGAGGGCTGGTTAAGAAAAATACTTGAAAATAGACGGGCTGTAGGGAAATTAGAGTAAGAAAACGTGGTGACCGGCTGGAATTGGCAGAAGTGAGTTTCAAGGCGTGGGGCCAATTGCAGAAGAGACAGGATTATTCACCGTCTTTCTGGGGGAAGGACCTGCTGGAGACCTGTTGAGGAGGGGGGGCTGCACCTGCCCCCCCTCCGCCTGCGTGGTTGGGGCAGACTTGCCAGTGCGTTCTGGGGCCCTGCCATACCACTGAGCACTCTGGCATTAGTATACTGAAAGTCAGGAACCCACGTCCTTTTTCTCAGCCCAACATGAGAGAAATATTATTTTTAATACTGTATAAGGCAAAAGGAGACGTTACAGAGAGGGAGAGAGGCTGGAAGGAGCTGCTGCTCTCTGCTTGGACAGATTTGTTTTGCGCAGTGTTTTCTGTCTTGATTTAATGGTCAGTTGGCTCTTTCCAGCAACTGAGCAGGGGAGGAGGGACGGGAACATGTTCCCAGCCTTTGGCCAAGAGTGTCCCAGAGCGTCCCGGACGTGACCTCTTCAGTGTTTATTTTTGTTTCTCTACAACTGACCCAGATGCTGGGACTTGAGACTCGGGCCCTCCTGGCCTGATGAACGTTTGCCCCTTCTGGTACAGCGTGTGATGGTCCCAAGAACCAGGCTGGGAACGATACCTGGAACTGTTTGTCTCTCCAGCAAACTGTTCTGTCCGTTTGCATTCCAGGAAATCAACACCCAGGAGAAAAATCCTAGGAGAGCACTGCCACCCAGTGGGGATGCAGGCAGGGATGCCAGTCAGGGCACCGGTTCCTCCATTGCTGTAGGGCAACAGCGACAGGAAAAAGCCTTTCAGGCAGAGCAGTAAACCATCCCAGGACAGAACGAAAGGGAAGCTAGGTTTTGGTCTGCTTTATTAGAAAACAGCTACAATGAATGTTCAGGGAAACCAGATTAGCGTTCATTTCTCTTTGCAGCCTATGCAGTCTCTATCGTGGCTATGCCAGCAAGGTTTGCAAACCGAGATAGATTTTTTTTTTGGTCACGCAGAACTGAAAAACTAACAAAGTGTCTTCAAGCAAACAAACAAACAAACCAACCCATTTTAACTTAATCTAATATGCCAACCACTGGAAAGAAAAAAAAAAACAAACAAAACACACCTTTGGAGGAAACGGCATTACATTTCATCAAAGTTACACATCTTTCATTCCAAAAAAGCATCTTTTCTTTTTC
Source organism: Rhinoptilus africanus (assembly GCA_013400135.1). Lineage (NCBI taxonomy): Eukaryota > Metazoa > Chordata > Aves > Charadriiformes > Glareolidae > Rhinoptilus > Rhinoptilus africanus. The sequence continues at coordinate 202,095 of VXBO01011811.1, read as the reverse complement.
ACTAGTAGGTGCTTCAAATCCAACTTAACACAATAAATAACTGAACAAACTTCAGGACCAGGCTGAGCCAGTTCAAGCACGTTTCTGGGCAGATATAGCTGAGAAGTAAATTTCCCGCCTACTCATCCCATTTCTTTGCCTGATTGGAGGTATTGTGTTGGCAGGAGTAAACTACAGCTGGTCCCTTTGTTTTTCTGTGGAGGGAAGGAATTAAGATAATTTAAGGATATACTGTACAGAGGAAATGCAAAGGACTGAGCGTATATACAGATACTCCCCAGAGGCGATATTTCCATCCATTGCTACCTGCAGCTAAAAAAACATCATCGTGTCAGGCTGTGCTACAGGGGCCTGGAGGTATTGGGTTTCTTTGCAGTTCTCCTCCGGTCAGACAGAAACTGCCCCAGGCACAATCCTACGGATGTGCGTGTAAGACTTCCTGAGGGTAACGCTCCCGTGATGAGACACCCCCCGAGGCAGGACACACTCTTCCGTCAGCTTCTGAGTTTCAGGGTCCCAACACAGCACTGTTGCAATGACTTCGTTCTTTTCATCTCGGCCCCCGGTGATAAACAGCTTGTTGTTGCATGGAGAAATCCCACAACTGGCTCTCTCATGGGTGAACTGAGTCACCAGGCACCATGTGTCTTCCTGGGGGCTGTAGGAGTAGAGTGCTTTCATTGCCCCACCTGGAGAGGAAACAGATATCAGTTTGCACCGGCCATTCCTCTAAGAGGTTTTAACTAAACCTCCCACTTCAACAAGGCTCCGTTCCTGACATTCGTAAGGATGATTTATGCCCCAAGGCTAAGAAAAAACAAGGTCACAGGATACTTTATTGTTTTGAAAGCCAGATCTGCAGAAGGCCACTTATTGTTCATAAGGCTGTGGAATTTAAGGCCAGAACAAACTGCTGTGGTCATGCAGTGTGACCACAGCGCAGCCAGCAGCAGACCTTTCTCATACCTGCTGCTTCAGCTAAGGACACGACTTCAGCAAAATACTATCTTGTTTAGAAGAGTTTAGATCATGAAGGACTAGATGTGGTGAGCTGTCACTAGTAGAAATGGATGTGTGATTTCCCCACTGGCAAACTTCAGTGTCCATCTGCCCATTAAACCTCCTTCTGCTTGGAACTGGCTGTTTCCGAAAGCCCATTTCTCATTTAGAGGTTTGTCAGACTGAACTCGTAATCTCCTTACGGGTAAGCTGAACAGAGAGTGACCGTCAGTTTCGCCATGTTTCCCAAATCTGCAGTCATTCTTAAAACTTTCTGTACACCTTTTCCAATTTTGCAGGGTCTTTTTTATTTTAAAAATGGTCACTACCTCAGTACCTAAGAAAAGCTATGGAAATATATTCCCTACCAAGCGTAGGGACTGGATACCAGTAGGTGAATGGTTCTTATTCTGAAATTTGCAGGGACTGGGTCTGTCTGAACTGTATAGAATAGGGCTGAGGAAACAGAATCACAGAATCACAGAATCATAGGGTTGGCAGGGCCCTCTGGAGATCATCCAGTCCCACCCCCTGCCAGAGCAGGGTCACCCAGAGCAGGGGGCACAGGAACGCCTCCAGGCGGGTTTGGGATGTCTCCAGAGACGGAGACTCCCCCACCTCCCTGGGCAGCCTGGGCCAGGGCTCTGCCACCTCAAGGGAAAGAAGTTCCTCCTCAGGTTTAGGTGGAACTTCCATGTTCAAGTTTGTGTCCGTTACCTCTTTTCCTGAAGAATGAGTTGCAACAATGCCTGGGATTCTACCCATTGGCAAAGTGAGCATTTATCTATTGTAGTTATAATAAATATTGGTTTTGGCAATACTAATCCAGTACTTCTGGGATGATCAAGTCACTGAGAGGTGACTTAAACAAGTTTTATTTTCCAATTGGAGCAGACTGAAAACACACATTGTTACTTACAGTGATTCATCTGGCAGTTCATCAGTCTGGGTAATCTGATGGCTTTGGATGCAGCAATCAAATGCTCTTTTATCTTTTAAATGTCAGGTGGGGCTGATTTCTATCCAATTGAACTAGATTTGTTTCTTGGATAAGGAAACAATATGTTTACTGGTGAAAGATGCTGAATGATTGTAACCGGAGTATTGTGTCAAATTTTATCTGGAGTTGTATCAGCTGGCCCGTAAAGTCATGCCTTCTCTTTCTGTCTCTCATCTTGTACCAAGAAGGTGATATTAATCCCTGTGCTGAGGCGAAGCACAAGGTATTTACATACCTACAAGGATCACGCATGTGTATATATGTATATGCACACACATGCGCATTATAAATCTCCCTTCAGAACAGCGTTTACTATTTGGTGACATCCTGGCTCTAAGCCAGCCCCCAGCACCATATTGATTATACTGCAAGTGAGAAAATTCCTGTGCCAGGGCTGAAAGGGACAACTCTTCAGAGCTCCTGTTTTAGAAACAAATGTTCCTCTTTCCTTCTTTTGGATTTTCCAGCACCAGCTGGAGATGTGTGCAGGCTCCCTCCTCCCTCTACAGTTCAGCTCACTATCATTAAACTCCTGTTCTTCCATCTTTGCTTCCAGTTCTGGCAACTGACTGAATTAACCCCTAGCATGATCTAGAGAAGAGGTCTGGATCTTTGGGTATCAGTGGCTCTGCTCCTATGAATTCATAGCCAGTGTGCAGTGGGCTGTGTAACGCCCCTGGAAAGGGGACAGGGGACATGATGTAGACACTGGTCATGCCCTTGCCACTATGAACCCACCTTTGGATGGCTTTGAGTTGTCTCTGGGGTAGCTCCAGCTTTCCAAGATACCTACCACGCTAACAGGGAGTTTGACTCGGTGACTCTTCACTACTGTTTGTGAATGTGCTGGATTCCCATCCCTAACTAGGCTCAATGGGAAAAGCCATCCGACCATTTGAATATACTCCATAGAGATTGCGGGTAAAACTAACACACAGAAACAAGCTGTGTCTAAAAGAGATGGAACATTAACGCTTCACCTACCCACAACATAAATGTGGTCACGGAAACTCGCAGCATTGATGCACTTGGCTTCTACTGGCATGGCAGCTTTCAGGCTCCACGTGTTGGTCGCAGGGTCGTAGCACTGAGTCTTGTCCGTCGCCAGCTTTCCGTTGGGTCCTCCTCCGATCACGTAGAGTTTCTTCTTGTAGCTCGCTGCTGCAAAGGAGCTTACATTGACCATGAGGGGAGCAGCCTGTGTGACCATAAAAGCTCATTAGTAACCATTTTCATTTCAAGTAGTCAGACTTATGCCTATGGGGTGGGAGCCTGACGAATTTTAAGTCAGATGTCTTTTAAGGCGATCAGTAGGGTTCAGAAGATGACATTTCTAGGGATAAGGGAGAAGTATGTTTCAGCTTTTTCTCAAGACTGTAAACTCCTTAATAAAACTATGCACTATTCAAATAGTGTTATTAAAATAACATTATCAATAATTCAAAACTTAGGAAATGTACAGAAATGCCTTAGATCTTCTTTACATACTTATGTACATTGAAAAAACACAAGCAACTTGTTCATACTGATCTTTCTACTTGCAGTTGTGATTGTTAGATTACTCCACATCGCTTTGTATTATCTAAAAACTAGCGTTTTTATCTGCCATTATGATGCCTAATCTCATCAATTTCATGGATTAATTTGCTGCCTAATACTCTCTTCTCATTACCTGAAGTACAGTTGGACTGGGGCTTTTTTCATCCTGTTTACCTTGAAATTTGTACTTTCAACTTAAAAGTGTAAGCCATAACATATATAATGCATAGGTCGCTATACACATTATATCTATATATTATGTATCAGACCAGTTGTTTTCAGCCTGTGCTCTGGTTCATGTATACTGTGTTCTTACTCACTGATTTATGAACTACTCACTTTAAAAGCCAAGTAGAAAAGGAAAATTAGGCATTTGATGTCTCACAGGCAATCCTATGAGTTTTACTTTCTGAAGGATATGCATTTCTATAGAAAAAATATTTAGACTTTTTACAGACCAGAAATACTTAAAAGAATTGCACTAGATCCCATCCTGTCCATTTTTATGATTCAAAGTCCTAATGTTTTCTGATTAAAGTGTTCCAAATGAGTAAAATGTTAGGTGATGTAGTATCTTACCTCTGACCAGCAGTTATGGAAGGGATCATATGCTTCCATGCTGTTGATTCTCTGCATGCCATCGAACCCTCCAATGACATACACTTTGCCACCCAACACAGCCATTTTGTGCCTCCATCGCCCAATATTTAGATACTCAATTTGTATCCATTTGTTGATGGAGGCGTTGTACTTCCAGACATCATGCTTTGTTTCTTTGCCACCTACAGTATACACGACATGTATAAATACGATAGCATAGCTTGTATGTACTCCAAATCTCCAATCTGTTTAAATTTGAAAATGTTTTCTCACAATAGAACATTGGTCCTTACTAGCTTCTTAATGACCTACACCAATGGCCTGGCCCTGTTATACAAGAAAAAAGTTTCTGCATTTAGTTTACTTAATAGTGAAGGGAACTCTGACCAATTTCTACAGACAAATATTCAGTAGATAAATCACTGGTCCTCACTCTACCAGGCCACAACCATTTGCATCGTAATACTGAGTGAATGACCAACCACACACAACATGGTGATATGCAGGAGATTTTTGTGCACCACCAAGGCTTTGCAGAATGCTGGGAAATGACAAATAAACAAATGTGATTTAAATAAGATAGTGGAGGATGCTGCTGTTGGTAGTGCCAAATCCCTCGGAAGACAGGCCTGCGCTGGGGAACTGCCAGTTTGTGCAGGGTAGCTCCAGTCAGATAGCCTACTGGTTTACATCGTAAAACAAAAGACCTGACTCTGAACTCCTATCAGCAGAAGTGCTGCGTGACATGGTACAAGTTTTACTATTCAACCTTGGGACCATGTGGCTGGGATCTCGCTTTTGTACCTCTCCTTCTGCTCTCTTGCTCTACTGACTTGGACATGCTTCATATTTATAGGTTGGAGGGTAGAATTGGACCCTGCAAACTCATTCCAGAGGCGACTTGCAAGCGAATCTTTACTCATGCTAATGCAGAGAGCAGTGTTTTAGATAAGCACTTTTGTTTGCATATAATTTTTGGTGTAACTGCAATACAAATGGATCTAGTTAAGCCTGAAACCACATTTACAGACTGAGCAGTTTATTCCATCATCTGCAACCTGATTAAACATTTGCTTCACTAGTGAATATACTGAAAAGAGAATTCATATTCCATTGAGAAAGTGTCTGCCCTCATTGGTATTCTGTACTGCGGCCAGATCGCTGCAAACTGATGGAGCTCATCTCTGGGCCAAATAGCAGATTGAATAGGAGATAATTAGCATGCTAGAAAGAGTCGTTTGTAATGCTTTTGTCTCAGTATTTTTCACATGTATGTGTTGAATTTTATTTGCACTCAAATAGCTGAAGTGGCTGAAGGGCCTGAATGCAGCATTCATGGTTACAATGGGGCTGAGAGACTGCAGGTGTTCCCCTTCCCCTCCCTGGAAATCTCTCTTTTACATGAGCTTGTTCTTTCCTGCACAGGCTGAAACTCTGGTAGGAGCCTGAGCTGGACGGGGCGGGTGATTTGCTGCACGTCACGGGGCAGGGAGAGATTCTGAGAGGACTGGAGGTTTATTTTGTTTCTGTTCTTTCTCTAGACCACAGTTCTTTCGAATTTGATGAAGAATTGTAGTGGTGAGTGATAATTTGGTGTCATTTTTAGTTACACTACAACTGTAGTGTTTCAGTCCATCCAGTCAAAGCCTTTAAACTGTTCAGGGAAGGGTGATCTAAAAGCAGTCATAATCTCGTGCACAGGACTTTCCTGTTGTTCAGATGCCAAAAGAGTAGGGAAGACTACAAAAAGTACCAGGCTAGTGAGGGAAATGAGAACACGGGAGGGGAGATCGGAAAGATGCAAGTCAAGTTAGAAAAGAATCAAGTCACAGGAGCAAAAAGAAAGAAAACAAGAGTAGAAGGACACACAGGAGGAGGCAGATGTTTAATCAGGATTGAAACACTAATAATTTGGTTCAGCCGGAAAGAAACTACTAAGGACTTTGGTCCACTCAGACCTCTATTTGGGTGGGAACAGTGAAAAGGAGATAGGAGAAAGGCTGAGAAGGAATGGTGGGAGGGAGTCAAAGATACAAAATTAAGCAGAAAAGGATGAAAGAGGACCTGTGAGAATAGCAGCAAGGGGAAAGGCAGCTCATGCTCACCATAGCAAGGGCGGTGTTAGCCTAGCCTGGAGGGAGAATACAAGAAAAGCAGGGAAGAGACACTGGAAAAGATGTCAGGAATAAGAGGAAGCAAAAAGCCTGTGACCTTGAAAAAGAGGAAAGGGTAAGAGATTAAAGGCAAATGGAAAAGAGACCTCTCAACTCAAGGGTGTGAAGGATGTTCCCTACTTGGGATGTTTGACTTAGGGTCCCCTCTGCAGCTACCCTTTAACAGAGTCTGCTGCCAGCGTAAAAAGAAACTCCTGAAGATGGGCTGAAAGAAAAAACCTTATTTATTTGTAACTAGGGAAGGAATAATCTAATTTATCCCAGGATAAAGATTTAATAAACTTTAAATTGGAATGAGCTAATAAAAAACCTGTGAATTCCCCAAAGAGAGACTGCAACGGAAGATATTTGAATAAATGCAATGGACCACTCTTCACACTTAAGCAAAGCATTCATGTTTTAGTTCTCCCTCCTCCTTTCCTCACTCCTGTCTTAAGCGAGGATAGAATGTGGTGGATGATTTTGCAGGACAAAGTGTCCTGCCCATGGAGGCACTGCTCTGCGTCATGGTCTGTAACATGGCAGTGATTACCAGCTTGCTGTCACTTTTCCTTTGGAAAGCAGAACAAGATCATCAAACTTGCTTTTGACAGGCCGTCAGGACCAGCTGTCACACTGACTAGCAAGCTTGAGCTTAACCTTTTTGATTGACAAAGTAAAAACTCTGGAGCTCCAGGAGCAAACCCCTCCATGGAGCTCAGCTGTATTTGTGGGAGAAGTTAAATGTGCCTCCTGAAGCTCCCAGGGTGAGGGCCTGCAAATGATACGCTCAGACCCACGCTGTGTGTCTGCACCACTGGGTTTCATCTGGCTTTGACAGTGAACGTTGCCGTTGGCGATAGGGCACTTCTAGAGCCCTCTCTGATGCGCTGTTGAAGTGCTCCTGAAAGTGGAGGCTTCAGGCAGCAGCCAAACAGTGGTGACAGTTCCCTGCGTGTTCTTGACTGATCCTTGCAAAATGGGTCAGATTCTGGCAGGTCTTTGCTTATGTATGTGGAGCTGCAATTGGGCTTAGTACAAGAAGATGCTGGAGCGATTATTCTTCATTTTGTGTTTGGTAAATTGTTCTCAGAAGCCCATCCATGACCACCGTTGCTGAGTGTGCACACACAAAAAGCTGTGTATTCATATAGATGAATATCCTGTGCTAAAACGAATCCTGTGCTAAAAGCCTTGCCAGGGCCAGGCAGTGTCCTCACACTTCCAGCACTTCTCTGCAGCCTGTTCAAAGCCAAAGCATTAGTAAGTGCTGTAGGGCTTAATTCGACTAAAGCTGCCTCAAGCATGCTTGTGATAAAAGCTGGAAATAATCGTGAAAACCCTCTGGTCCCCTCTTCCGCTCCCAATGTCTTGTTCCTTACCCGATATGTAGACTTCGTTTTTTAGCGTAATGCATGCAAACTCCACCCATTTTTTATTCTCATTCTCCATCTCCTGCTCTGTGATCGGTAATTTTGCTACTTCCAGGCGGCTTCGCCTCAAAGGATCCAGGCAAGTCACTTCTGCTACAAACTTCTCATCTTTTGTACAGCCCCCTATGATCATAAACACCTCAGACTGGAACTCGTGCATCCTGGGCTTGGTTCTTTCTGTAATAATCTAAATGCAAGCAAGACAGAGTGAGTACACAGGGCACTGTAAGTTACAGAAAGGTCTGGTGACCATTTTTCTGATTATCTGTTTTGTAAATTACAACTGGCTTACATCAGCTGAGCCAATTATAAAACACTCTTTAAGGTGAAAGCCTGGAAAGCACCCTAGAAGCGTTCAGTAGATGTTGCTGTATCTGTCTTCCAGCAGGATTTCTCCAACACTGGACTCAGTCGCTTTTGCCTACCCGCTAGGTTCCTTTCAGATCCTCTTGGGAACTGACAGGGTGGCACCAAGAGCTATGAAGGTGTGCACTAGTGACATGTCTGGGTGCATGTGAGGCAGCTGAAGAGGAGAGGTTTTATTTGGGCTGAGAGGGTGTGGGCAAGGCAGGATGGCCCTAAGGTTTGTGTATGCCCCGGGGAGCTTGGAGAGAGCAAGACTGCAGTTAGCACGACCAGAAAATAAATGCTCTCATTATTTGTCCTGAAGAGATATGTTAAAGCGTTGAAGCAATAGCACTTCTCTACTGTGGGGATGCTTTTATTGGTTTCTTTGTTTATAAGCCTTAATTTTAAGCCAAAACCAGAAGATGTACTTAAAGCCAGCGCCAGGCTCTAAAACGTGGTTAGCTCTAATTTACTGCCTCTTGGCTCAGTTTATTCACAGGGTCTTTGTCTCGGGAGCACTGGAAAAAGTCACTTCCTGGGTAGATGTTCACCAGGAGCAAAGAATGCAGGGGGTGCTTGGAAACTTCTGTTCTGCCTGGAGGAAATACTTACAGGGAAGTGGAAATGAATGCATTAGTGTTCCAAGGTACACTGGCGCTATCCTGAAGGACAAGAGGAATAACCTTCTTTATCCCCCCAGTTTTTCATACCATAAGAAATGCAGTGTACAAGTTATAGGGAGCATGTAAAGTTGTTTCTCTGCTTCTGCTGTTTCAATTTGCAAACCCTCAAAATCTGCTGGGAGAGGTCTCCGCTCCCCTGCAGCAATCTTACATCTGGTGAGATCGGCTTGCACTTGTTACCTTCTGCATGCCCCAGAGGAGCAGTCTGTGGACCCGCAGGTTAAATTCCGTGGCAGTAGGCAGCTTGCTTACAGTTTTACTTCTCTTTCTAAACTACTTTTAATATGTTTCTATAAATTGGCATAGTTTATCTATATTAAAAAATGATTATTTACACAGACTTGTGTAAATAAACCTTGTATTTTCACTACGTTTTGCAAATTATTAGGCAATTTTTAAAAAAATGTCTGTCCCAGAACTTGCCGGCTTTCAGACTTCTGTTTTTAACCTGTCTGTCACCATTGCAGGGTGTTAGCCCTGGGGAGGATAGCTGTCAGGGCTGCCTCTGACGGCTGCCCCTTTGAAGATGAGCGTAATGAATGTTCAGCCCCGAGCAACACTCCCTTTATCTGTCCCACATGGACCTGACAGTGCTGCTGAGTGGGGCAAGGCTTCCTGAGCAGTTCCCACCAGACTGGCCGGCACTGCCCGGGTCGTTGTGTGCTGTCTTACGCAGTCACGGGCACAACGAGCCTTTGGTCTCTCCCCTCTGCCAGTGACACATCTTCTGTTAGCGATGGATCCACAATGTACTCCTGAAGCCTCCTGCCTTCCTCGGACTCTGAGGAGGCACACAAGTTTCCTCACCCGCTCACATACCTTTGCTGCTGTTGTGAAATCTGACCTCCGGTTGCTCTCCCCTCTACCCCACATTTTGGGCCAGGAGGTGTAATTGATACCCAACTGTCCAAAGAAGACAGACGATTGAAGAACTGGAGATCTACCACAGCCTACCTTGAGCAGGCAGGACAGGACTCGACTGGATGTCAGGATGAGCCTGTCTCTTTGGGTGCAGGGACCTCTGCAAATGATGAAGATAGGCAGACCTCTCCTCTGGGAAGAGACCGTCTTCTTCATGGGAGGTTGTCTCTTTCTGAAAGATTCCCCCCATAAGTAAGGAATTGAGATGTTACATCTTCGGATTTGAAAGAGTCATTACAGATTGTGACTGAGTTTAGTGGGAAAATTATTCTTCCTTTCTTAGAAGAGAGAACATTCTTAGAAAGGAAGGATATTTCTTCAGCTTGACATATTAGCTAAGAGGGTGAGGTGTCAGAAGTAACACCATTTGCCTTTTTACTAGGGAAGTCACCGGGGGTCTTTGTTTAGCTGCGCAAGTGTGTGTATGAAGGGTCGAGCTCAGATGTTCATATTCAGGAAGCTGCACGCTTTGTTTTAAAACGAGCCACCAAAAGTTTCTAAGCTCTCTAAATCAGGAGGATAACTGGTGAGGCCCACCTTGACTTTTCAGTGCCACCAGTTAATGAAACCAGTGCAAATACCTTTTTCTGCCTCATGGTACTGCTCCTTCCGATGGAATTTTTGAGCAGAAGCATGAGACATTTAGAAAGAGCAGCAAATACCTTCCTTTTTTACTCACCTCATTGCCCGACAGATGGTACATTCTTGCTTCCTGGAGCAAAGGAAAAACATCTGGACACTGTCTAATGAGTTGATCGGCTTCAACAGTCTCTACGAAATACCAAGGGTCCAAGAGTGGCAGACGGACATTCTCCAGCACATATGGCAGGAGAGGAAACCTTTCCGACTCTTTGTAACGAACCCAGTTCATGACGGTTTCGAACACCTGTGCCTCTTCCGTGACGTAGAGGTCATCGCTCTTCAGCGTGCTGCACAGAATGTCGGCCGGCAGCTCCAGGAACTCCTCGTAGTTCAGGACCTGGGTGAAGTTCTGGATAATGTAGTTCTGCACTTGTTGTTTCAGGCTCTGCAGGGAGTGGGCATCAGCCAGCCTCAGGATGCCAACGCAGTTCTCTGGCTGCAGGGCTTCAGTGAGAAAACTGGCACAAGCATCTACCATGCGAAGGAACTGTGGACAGAAAAAGCATGTTTAAGCACACAGCGGTTACTTGTATGACTGTATTGCAGGAGAGCTATAGAGCTTTTCGAATTTTATTTTCATCACAAAAGTAAAGGGGTTTCTAACATTGCCCCTACTTCTATGAGATTGCAAAGCACTAGCAAACGTGCAGTTACAAAGCACAGGTAAGGTCCCCAGGCTTCAGACGTGTTTGCACTGCTTCATCTTGTATATCAGCTCAGATCAACTAGAAGGGAGTCTGGTTTTGGAGTCCAGGTCGCTCCACGGTCTGCATTTATGCTCCCACCATCCCAACTCTGAATGTGGCTGAGGCTGTGCCAGGGTGGTAGAAAATGAGTGCTGGGGTCTGGGAGGCTTGGGCCAAAGTGCAGCCTCCTTAGAGGGTGTGGGCATGCTCTCCTGTGGTGGGAAGAGACGGACCATCAGGCAGTCACTGAGCTGTCTGGCAAGTGTCTGTTCTGGGGGAGGCCTTTGGAGGTTTTAGTGACCTTTGTTTTCCTTGCATCACCATAGGTTCAAAAAAACATAGATGTGCATTTTACACACAGAGTCTACTTAATGAAAGAACTTCTCATGTTTGCATTCAATAGGGCATCACAACTACGCTCATTAATTTCCTTGGCACAAAAGCCCCACCTGAGGGTCCCAAATGTGCAGATCCTGGACCACAGATGTCTGTGGAGCATTGCCTGTGAACTATGATGTGAGCTGGGTTGCTGGTGATTATTCAGGAATTAGCAATCAGTTTGGGATAGAACTGATAAGTTACAGAGCTTCATCGTGGGCTTTCCATCTCTTAAGTGGTTTCAGATATGGATGGGGCAGGGCATCAATACTTCATGTTGGTTTTGCCCCTGAGCAGTGCAAACAGCGACATACAGAAAGATGGGTCGGAACTGATGCTCTGCATTTCCGTCCATGCTTTTTGGGTCCTTTTTCCACCCAGCGTCAGCAAGCGAACCATTTTAACTCGTTCTGTCCCACTGCGGAAAGTTGCACAACAGTAATTTAGGGGTAAAGAGGAAGTGAAAAATTTTTAAACACTGTAGTATGTAGATTTGTTTCAGTAATTAGGGTAGAATCTTCCAGACCCCCCGGTGTCGTGTTGACACATTTAGACTGTTTACCAGAGCTGAGCGATCGCAGACACTGCATACAGACTACCTGGTTCCTGTTTTACATTTAGATGTGGTCAAGAGTTTAGAGAAATGCAACTGACTGATGAACAAGGGTATGCGAGGTCTCAGAATACATTGCTGCCCTTGGGCTATAAATATGTCAGCAGCACGCTGTGGCACTGTGGCAGAGCTCGGTGGCCCCTCAGTGCCTGACACGCTCACGTTGCCTGTTCTCTGGGCTAGTACAAGGCTAACACTTTGAACTCACCAGTGCATTTCCCTGGGGATCTGAAAGGACTTTGCCAACACTGGGTAGACCTCAGACCTGAGGCAGGTGAAGCATTAGCCCCTTAAAAGTGGGCAGTGATGAGAAGCAAAAAAAAACAAATATAGGATTTGACAAGGTCACTCATCAAGTCATCCACAAGTCTGGGAACAGACCCCAAAACGACATTCTCACCAGCCTACGGTCCAGCCACTGTAGAGTGCTCTAATTATTTATACATGGCTTGTTAAGAGTGATACTCACGAGATGACACCAGCGTGTTTTCTCCCAGGCGGTGCACGCTGGTCTCACAGCCACGCAGGCACCCCTGATCACGCTGGGTCGCTGTGTTTGTGGCCAGACGAATGGGGAACTGCGACGGGTGGGTGTGAGAAACAGTCCCCACCGAGGGCTTAACCAGAGAGGTCAGACCGCTTGAGAGCACATCAAGGCAGGACTTTCCCTGGCTGCTGCTCCTCATCTCCGTGCTACGCTGTCTCCCCACCGCTCCCTTCATTTAGAGACAAAACTCCCCTCAAAACTCCCCCAAACTTGCTGGCCGTGCTTCAGTCAGTCCCATGAGAGCAGGTGACTCAGGAGAGCACCCAGGAGGACACCCCTGAGCCTCTGCTTCGTCTGCTCTGATTATTCTTGCAGAGCTCTGAATTTTCTTCTTTCCATCCTGCGAGTACGCCTCCTAATGCCACCCCAGGCATTTGAAAAGCCCTGCTGCCTGGGAACAGTTACTTCAATAACTCATTCCTTCTCCTAATACCCCTTTGAATCCAGGTTCTTACTTGCTAGAGACATCCCACGTGCTTCAAGCATCCAAGTATGGCCTCCACTTGGCCTTCTCTCTGAATAATAAAATTTATCCTCCCCATTGACAAGCCCTTGCTTGTCCCAGCTTTGGTTCGACTGTCTGGTGTAAGCAGTGCCAGCAGCCCAGCCTCCCACCATAACCCCCAGAAAGGGAAGGGAATGGTGGCTGAAAGAGCTCTTATCCATGATCCCTCTCTGTACACAGCCCACTTTGGGGGCACCCTGCCCTCAGCCACCTGCTCCGCCTGTGGCTGCAGGGGCAGCACGTCCCGGCTCAGCAATAAAATCTGTGTCCCATGGGAGCCCCACGGGGGGAGCCAGGGGGCGGTGAAGGGGCACAGTGACCCTTGCAGGGCGGCTCTCCGGGGAGCTGACAGCTTTCTGAGCCTGCGGACCCATCTCGGACCCGGAACTGCCCAGAAGCCCTTCGTTAGCAAATCATGCCGCCTTGGCTGGCACTGCGCGGTGGCTGCGGCATAACTAGTGCTGTCCTGCGACAGCCACCCTGGCTGCTCACTGCTAGGTGTCTACGGGATGGTCTTCAGAGAATTGGCAAAGGATTTTCCTTATAGTGTCTTGTCCATGAAGAGCAGATTAACGTACAGATGCTTTGGGAGTGAGTCAGGCCATGGGGCTGGTGGTGCTTCAGCTGTGCCCTGGGCACAGAGCAGCCCTGCTCCGCTTAGAGTGTGGCAGATGGGGGGGTCCTGCTCTGTTCCCACTGCAGCTGGCATTGCCATGACAGTGGTCATCACAGCCCTTCATGACAGTGCTGTTCCTTTTACATGTGCTCAGGATCTTGCTTCCCTCCCATAAACTCTTTGTTTCCACCAAAGCAGCTGACGTGGCCCCTCACCCAAGCCAAGCGGAGGGAGCGGGGTAGTACAGAGAGAGGTTCCTGAGGGGCAGGACGGGGATAGACAGGTCTGAAGGTTGTTGTTGAATTACCATCGGGGAAGCAGAGCTCTCTGCCTCGGCCCTGAGAAGCAGCTGAGCTCTTAGCCCTACCGGGAGATGAAAGGATGAGCTGCCCCGCGGGCAGTGCGGGCGCAGGAGGCTGCGGGGCTGGATCCAGGCTGGGCACCAGCCTTGTGAGCAGGGTGGCTGGGCAGCCGCCAGCCCAGACAGAGGAGGTGACTATGGAACTCATGTTGCAACCGTGGAAAAAATTTGTGCAGGTCACTCCAGGGTGAGGCTTAGCTGTTCAGCAGCTCCCTGTTCCAAACCCTTCACCTGCTTCCCCCCAGGAGGGAAGCTCTGTCCTCAAAGCACACCGCCGTGGGGACTTCTGCCCTCTCCAAATAGCCTTCCCCCTCTCCCTGCTCTCAGTTTTGGCTGCATTTGGTCAAAAGTCACAGGAAGGGACGAAGGGAAGGCAGAATTAGGTAAAACTTCTTCAAAAACAGCTTCTAGGGAAAAGTGGAGTATCTATATTGGAATATCTAGGACTGTGCAAGTTACTTCTTTTTTGGTTCTTTGTCAGGTCTGAGGGATTGAAGAGGCCCTGCCAAAAATTGTTGCTAGTCAGATGAAAAAGTTCTATTTGCAATTTGGTTTTCTCACATGTCATTAATTGGAAAGGAAAGAATTTCCCAAGCAAAAATGTTACAGTAAATGGCGGGATTAATCTTTTCAGCTGTTGATATACTGAAATGAAACATTTGACTCTTTCAAGTGCTTCTGTTCTTGGCATAAATAGCAGGGACAAGCTGGCAGAACGCTAGGGGTTACTAAATCTTTTTTACACAAAACACATTTTCAGCCAAAAGCCTCACCCTTGTATAATGTGAGGCTTTAAGGCCTTATAAATCTTGATAGTATCCAAGCCCACTGCAGTAAGACTTGGGTTCACTGCTTTTAGTAGAACATTCCTGGTTTTCTATTTTACTATTTTTACTTATGACTTCGTCACAATTTTATCATTATTATAACAGTGTTTGATAGTTTTCTTACAGCACCGGCCTTGGTGATCAAATTTAATCTCAATTTTAATGTAAAATAGGGAAGAGAAAGGAAAAAAACATAAGTTTATGCTTTTAATGGTTTCAGAAAAAAAAAAAATTCAAAACCGAGGAATGTTCCTAAATAAAAAAGGTTCAGGAGAAAATGGAAAGATCACAGAAAAGTGTCCTGAAAATGAACCAAAAGTACTGTTTGAGTACTACCAGTTTGCCATACTGGTGTGCAGAAAATGTCAGTAAGTCACTGCACTCCAGCCGCGGGCAACATTACAGCTAGACCACCTTTTCTGGGATACCTGGGGCAGCATTTTGTGATAACTTTCCCTCCTCTCCCCAGAGAAAGAACCAGCCCCCATCATTCATTCATCCAGGTTCATTTCAGAGCGAAACCTCCCACCTAAGATTCAAGAATCTGAAGTTCATAATGAACTACAATGATTATGGAGTCAGGTGTTTCTTGCCTTCCTTAATGAAAAGACTGGACACACATACACACATTGGCACTTGGCAGGTTATGCTGGTTGCAATTTGTTAGCAATTTGCAGCTTGGTACCAGAGACTGCAATTTGGTAGACCTCACAGGTGATTTACAGGGCACGTGAATACCTCATGGACCAAAGGCTGAGTAACGCTGCTCAAGTCTGACTTCCCACAGGTCCCAGGACATGACTAAAACATGAAGAGCCCTACAAAGGAGGATGCTAGCTCTGCCTCATGGGCCTCCGTCTCAAGGCAATGGAGAGGGAGAGATGGAGTTAGCTTCCTGAGAAGGCTCCGGGGAGGCCTCATAGCATCCTACCAGTATCTGAAGGGGCCTACAAGAAAGCTGGAGAGGAACTTTTTACAAGGGCATGCAGTGATAGGATGAGGGCTAGCGGTTTTAAACTGGAAGAAGGTAGATTCAGATTAGATATCAGGAAGAAATTTTTCACTCTGAGGGTGGGGAGGCAGTGGAACAGGTTGCCCAGAGAAGCTGTGGCTGCCCCATCCCTGGAGGGGTTCAAGGCCAGGCTGGACGGGGCTTTGAGCAGCCTGGTCTGGTGGGAGGTGTCCCTGCCCAGGGCAGGGGGTGGAACTGGATGATCTTTAAGGTCCCTTCCAACCCAAACCACTCTATGATTCTCTGGCCAGCCATACCATCCACTGCCCACTGAGTCTTTTGGGCTGGAGGATGACTGGCCTCCACCAGCTAACCTGACCCTTGGGGAGCACTGCCCTGGCAACACAACCCTGCTGCCTGGGAGGCGGCACGTGGGACCAGCTCTTGGAGGCAGAGCCCAGGTCTTTGCCTGTTTGCACAGCACCCAGCACAGCAGCATTCCAGTACACGGCTGCGACTGACGATTTTTACCACACTGCAAGTAAATATGCAGCAAAGTGCTTCCAGAAGCCAGACAAGTTTGCAGGCTGTTAACCAGGGTACGACATGGTGTTGCTAGAGCAAGTCTGGATCAGTGCATTTCAATTATCTGTACCTGAAAAAGGCTGGCGGCTTCCAAGACTTTCTGTACATTTTGCTTTGTGATGAGCATCTTGCTGGTGTAGGTGTAGTCCAGGAGTATATTCATGGTTTCTGCGTCAACTCCTTTAAGTATGATCTTCTCTTCATATTTCTCTCTTAAATCATTGCAGAACATGGCCCTGAAAAGAAAGACATTTATCTTTTACTGCATCCCAGCCAGGATGAGACATTCTGAAAACACTGGGTTGTATAGATTTCAACACAGAATACTCGGATTGCTTCACGTTTTATGCAATTAGTCCTATAGCAAAGTAACAAGGAAAATCCTTTTGTTGCTTTCATATCTCTTTGCTTATGAGTTAGATAGGAATACACACATGATGGATACCCCAGAGCTGGACCCTGCAGCAGACCTGGAGGTCCATGGCAGGCAAAGGCAGCTGGGACCTTCCCTGAGTAGCGCCCTGTGCCTGGACTGATGCTGCAGAGCAGTTGTGGTGTCTCACCTGCTGGCCTCTTACAGACTCTTTCCCTTTCCAGTACAGGCTCAGCTCATTAAGCTCAAGCCTCCAAGCCGCTGGCATTCTCCATACTTCGTTAACACTTAGCACATGTACTTCATAACCCTTGGCAAGGTCAATACCCCTGTGCTTCGGAGCTGCAGAACGCTGCTTAGACTGAACCCCGAGGGCCAGACCAGACCCACGTGTCTGATAGCCTCGTCTCTAAGCTTCCCAACATCTCTTTGACCCCATTAATACCAGGGATGGGCCAAGAGGGAATGGCTTATGGATTTGCTTCTAATATAGAGGCTGTCTTTTCCTCTGCTAAATTTTGGGAGCTCCTGGTAGGATTGTAGAGTTGGTAGAGAAGTACTTCTCTTGGCTAGAGAAGTACTTGAATAATCATGAATTGGAAACCAGAAAATGCAGTGTTTTCATGCATGTTGATGCCACCTCTTCTTTGGTGGATAATACCGCATTTGAAAGGCAACTGCCACACACACATTTGGCGCCAGATGTTTCATGTGGGACATAAAATCAGAAATTTCTGTAAGAGCTATTTAAATCCACTTTGTATTGTGATAGCTGCAAAGCAAACCTACGCATCTTCAGCTGCGTTTTCAATTCATAGTTTTAAGTATTTCTTCCAATGCTTTTGCTTTTATTTGGAAGTTTGATCCATCCCGTCTTGTTCACTGCATTCAGGGAGCGAGATTTCACATCATTTGGAATCTCGCTCAACAGATTAGAAGTACATGAGTCCACTTGTAACTGCGTTGGTGAAAAACATGTGCAGATCTAAAGTCTAATTAGAAGCGCTCTTTACCCTGCATACCAAACCCTTCTTTATTAGTCATGTACAATGTTGACAGGACAGTGCAACCGCAGAAGTGTCTAGAGATACGAAGTCTTAGGCCACGCTTTTCTTGTAAAAGCGGTGCCAGAATAAAGCTGTCTGACTGACACATCTTACTGGAACCAAGATGTTAACAGTTTTATTGCAAAGCAGTTAGGCATAGTGAACGGCAAATAGATGGAAGATACCAGCTCCTCATTGCTTTAAGGGCTACCTGTTCCTTGCCTCAGCAGAGATTTTATAGCAAGAGAGAGCTGGTATTAGTTATCTCAGTGTATAAAACTGCCTTTTTGATAAAGAGACCTAACTTTTGAGCAGGAAACTTG
Source organism: Rhinoptilus africanus (assembly GCA_013400135.1). Classification (NCBI taxonomy): domain Eukaryota; kingdom Metazoa; phylum Chordata; class Aves; order Charadriiformes; family Glareolidae; genus Rhinoptilus; species Rhinoptilus africanus. The sequence goes on along the minus strand of VXBO01011811.1, from coordinate 183,965 downwards.
GACAGAGAAGTTGTCAGAAAAAAATGATCAGCCAAGATTCTCTTTTCCCTTCACCCGTCTCAGCTCATGAAAGGTTTTTGATTCACTGCTCTGCTCCACGGTCCAGTTCTGCTGCCACTGAAATCAGAGTATTTGAAAGGCATTATGACAAAATGCTCCTTAACTTCAGTGAGCACAAGAGTGGGGTCCTCCTTAGCTTCTCTCTCTGTTGACGGTGTCGAATCTTGTACGCCTGGGGCATGCAGGCAGGTGGCCATTTGAAAACAACAGCCCTCAGTACCCTCTTCTCCCTGGGAATGGGGTTTCAACACGGAGAGGGAGGTTTGTACAAAACCGACATTTCAATTGCACGGGATTGAGAAGTGCCGAAGGCTGCATCTGAATGAGAACTAGGCCGTTGTAGGATGCAGGTGTTGTCTGCTCGTGTTCCTTTTATCTCTTAAACTGGTGACTCCAGTCTTGTATTTAACCATCCCTGTCGGGGAGGTGAGAGCTCTCACTTCCGTCCCTCAAAACCGGAGGGTTTGATGGAGGTCATCTGGAGACACCCAGCATTACTCCATTGCAGGGCTGTGCAGAAACCAGCCCTGGGATTCTGCTGGAGGCTTTGCAGAGGGATCTTCTCAAAGCGCTTTCTTCTATCTCTCTCCTAATCTGTGAAATTGCGTTAGAGCTGCCATCAACTCCTGATCTCATAGGGTACAGATTCATGATGCTCAGAGGGCTGGAGCCCCTCTGCTGTGGGGACAGGCTGAGTTGGGGGGGTTCAGCCTGGAGAAGAGAAGACTCTGGGGAGACCTTATAGCCCCTTCCAGTACCTGAAGGGGACTTTGAGGAAAGATGGTGACAGACTCTTTATCAGGGAGTGCAGTGATAGGATGAGAGGTAATGGTTTTAAACTGAAAGAGGGGAGATTTAGATTGGATATTAGGAAGAAATTCCTTCCTATGAGTGTGGTGAGGCAGTGGAACAGGTTGCCCATGGAAGCTGTGGCTGCCCCATCCCTGGAGGGGTTCAAGGCCAGGCTGGATGGGGCTTTGAGCAGCCTGGGCTGGTGGGAGGTGTCCCTGCCCAGGGCAGGGGGGGGCACTGGATGATCTTTAAGGTCTCTTCCAACCTGAACCATTCTGTGATTCTATCATTCTGTCACTCTGTCATTTATGTAGCATGGCTGCAACCAGCAGAAATCACACATCTAGAGCACCACACTCTCCTACTAGTACTCCTCTCTAGAAGATGACAGTGTGAATAGGACCATACTATCCAGGAGAGCTGACTCCTATAGTGGTCTTCCTTCTGCTCAGATGGAGTGGACCTCATTCCTACCCTGTGTGCCAACCAGAGGGAAGACCCTGAGACCACTCAGGACTGATCAGGATGAGCTTTTCTGCTGGGGATTAAAATGCTGCTCTGAACCTCTGGGTTTGCCTGTACTTACCCAGAAAGGTGTGTGATGATTTTCTCTGGGGCTCTAAATCCTTCAGATGTGGCTACTAATTTCATTGTCTGTTTCCCTGGTTCCTGTCCCTGTGTAATTCTAAACTAAGCCTTTGGCTCAGCATTTACTCTAAGAAATGCACTTCTGAAGTGAGGGGCCCAGGGCCAAATTTAGATACCTAAAAATGGGTAAATTCAGGAAAAAAAGGGAGAAATCTCAATGAAATAAATGTAGGGTTGCAGTCGGTGAAGCACTTTAATCACCCACCCACACTGAAGTGCCTGTGCTTGGAATTATGAACCTGACTTCAGACAACCATGCTGAAGTTTGTGGATGCTCTGGAAAATATTGCTTCAACCTCTCCCAGTCCCATTCTCCCACTACCTTGGGCAGTGCAGGCGTAAAGAAGTACTGCTCCACCTTGGTCGGCTGGTATTTCTCTTCTCTGCTTTGTTACCTTCACCCGGGTTAAGTGGAGACTTTTATGCAAGAGTTTTATGCTTTTATGCGTAGATGCACATAAATGCACGTAGATGCAAGACGTGTCTGAAGTGCTAGTCTATCACCTCTCAGGCAGCGCTGAAAGAAGGACTAGGAGTTGTTAACTTTGTTCAAGCCTGTTGAAGTCAGCTCCTACAGATTGCAGGATGGCGCCCAGTGCTCAGGAAGGGGGTTGTGCAACTTGCTGTTGCAGGGCGATGAAGCCCATGACTCACAGGGTCCCTTTGCTCTGCTCCCGTGCACGGGTGTTAGAGGCCCTGTAACAGCATGGAAAGTACTCACAGGAATGGTAGGATTTAAGAGCATCATCCTTCTCTGGGCTTATGCAGCTTCTAGTGAATTACAGCAAAATGAAACCAGCCGCCTTGTGAGTAGCGGAGTTAGTGAAGCTCAGTTCCCTGCAGACTTGTGTCTTCCTTTCCCTCTTCCCGGTAAACTCGGCTTCCCCTTCCCAAGCCCTCCATTCTCTCTTGTTATTCCTCTCACACAGTTCCCCGTCCCTCTCAGGACTCAGCTCTGTGCTGGCTGCCCGTGTCCGGCCGAGCAGGGGCAGCAAGAGCTTCAGCTGGCTCCGGGTGCTGCGTGTGTTGGCTGGCCAGGACGCCGTGCTGGGTCACCACCACCACGGGGTCCCACTCCTGGCATCTCTCCTCTGCCGACCTACTGATTTCCATCAGACTTGTGAGAACTTCAGTTTTGAGATTTCCACCCTCTGCCAAACTTGATTGAAACTAACCCAAAGAGTCGTGACAGGAGGCACTGTCAGACGGGGAGGCAGCGTGATATAATAAATCTCAGCTCCATGGGAAGCCAGGCCAAACACAAGCACCCAGGGCTGCAGACCCCACGCGTGTGTGCAGTTGCCTTGGGATGAGCTGACCTCCAGCCGGGTATCCCCCTTCCTTCCCAGGGGCAGGCTGCAGCTCAAGGCTCAGTGGAAAACCGGCCAAAAGAAGTTATCAGAAAACTGTCCTGCCTTTTTTTAACCGTTGAGGTCCCTTCTGCTTGCAGCACCTTTCCTCATGGCAGAAGAGGAATGGCTGGGTTTCAAAGTAACATTATGGTAATTCTTATCTTAATTTGTGCATCTTCTGTCATTCCTGCACACGGTGCCGCTAAGAAATATTTAGGCATCTCTGCTCTTTGTTCTACATTTTCACAGTGTGATCTATACAGTCTCTCTATAGAAATAATACCTATCTCCATACATTCACAGACACAATCTATTACAAGATGATAAAAGCAGAACCGTTCTTCCAGGCACTGCCAGCAAAGCTTACTAGACTCCATTAAAATTAGCTTTCTGCTCATGTCACAAGTGGTCACAGGTTCTTTTTTCTCATGTTTCCTCTGTAGCTATTCAGTCATCTGACCACTTTAGCAGTAAAAAAAAAAAAAAAAGAAAGAAAGAAAAGAAAATGCCAGCCATGCAAATGTGATTGTCTAAACGATAACAGAAAATCTGTGTTAAAACTGATAGTGAGTTCCTCTGCATGCCTAAAATTTGTTCTTGCTGGCCAGTAGTCTCAGATAGACTATCCATTGTAGTATTGAGAGAATGAAAAATTCGAGAGGAGCAGAAGGAAGGGGTGAAATGGTAAAATTGCTTTCAAGCACGTATTCCCCATTGCAATTGATTTTCGGTAACCCTAGGAAAGATGGAAAATTCCTTCTTTTTCCTTCTCAACAATTTTATGCAATACATATATTTTTACCACAGAACGACAATGGGAAAAATTATCAAGTTCCACAAACACACTCCTATCTCAATAAAAATACCGCATGATCTGCATGAATATTCCTCTTTGCCCAAATCCCAAAGGGACAACACAAGGGGCAAGAGATACTTGGTTAAACCAAAATTTTCTCATCCGCTTGTCTGCCGACCATTCTCTGTTTCTTTGCATGCCTTCAGCAGACTCGCTGAGTGCTGGTATCAGAACTCCGGCAAATCCACAACTTGGCACCTGCCTTATTTAAGTCTCCAACTTTACAAAAAGAGCTGAAAGGTGTCAGGAATTACAGACTCACTGCAAATTTGCAGACTTTAGCACCCAGTTTACACTCCCTGAGATCTACAGTTCAAGGCTAAGAAGCAAAGTAAGTTTCTTGGTTTCATTTCTAGTGTGCCTTACCTGAAATAATTGCTTGCTGCAGCAAGGACCACTCGGTGACAGGAGAATTCCCGGCTGTCCACGCACAGGATGACATCAGTAAGGGAATTTTCAAGCCGAAGGTTCTCCAGCCCGTTCTGGAGCACCAGAGAGAGTCCCGTATCATCAAACTTGACCTTTTCGCCGCTGGAGACTTCCACCAGGTCCCCCATTTTTGTGGAACACTCATTGTCCAAAGAGATCTCGGGCTCCTCAGAGCTCTTCTCCAGCGTGTCCCCCATTTTCTGGCCAGCACCGTCTCATTCTGTTGATGCTTCAATCTAAAAAGAGCTCCTAAGCTTCAGAGGAGTCACACTGCAGAAGTTGGGCGGATTTCCTGTCCAGAGGTCTCTGCTTATCTCGAGCTGTCACACACACATAACAGGAAGCCTTGCACTTTCTCATCCTGTTAACACAAACAAAGGGTGGTTTTTTTCAGTGAATTTCAGGCAGTATCAACGTGTTTAGAAAGGACTTAAGATGCCTCTGGATGTGAGAAGATTACAAGTGACAGGGAAGGCCTGCTTCCCACCCTCAAACCAGTCCTTTGCCATTATCCAGCTCTGCTGGTTGTAGTGATAGGTGCACCATATGGCTATGGAGTCACTCCTGCCAGGCTGGGCTGCTAAGAGGAAGAGGGTATTATTTAAAATTTCTTTTTCCAGGTATGTGATTATTGATCAGAGAGCTGGGTTTGGGTTTGGTTTTTTTGGTTTTGGTCTTGTTTCTTAGTAATATTCAGAAAACCCGCCAAGTGGCTTGTTCTGCCCATCATGACATGTTAGTTGACAAACATTGGACGGCTTTTCTTTAAGGCTAAATTAGTGTAACTCTCTCCAGGACATGGAGCAGTATCAAAGATCTCGCAGCTGATGGTCTTCAGGCCACGCTGCCAGGTACAGTGATGTCCCTCATGTGTCCTAGGAGCCAGTGTCATGCCACCAGCTCTGGCTAATAGTGGAAGCTAAAGGAGAGAGCCTAGGGAGCAGCATGTGCGTGCTCATCCCCAACATCCCCGCTGCTGGAGGTGGCTTGAGTCACATCTACATCTAACTTGCAGTCCCCACGATAAACACAGATGGTGGTGGGACTGTGGGCTGAGCGCCTGGCAGTGGGAACGCTGCTGGGGAGCGCTGGGACTGACCATCCAGCACGACAGGAGCACTCAGAGCACAGGGCTGAACCTTTCGCTTTCACCTAGGGCTGAATTGGATCTACTTGGACCTCGCCTAGATGAGAAGCTGACCCAAGGTGACTGAGATAATAAGCCACACAACCCATTGAAAGTAACACGGTAAATCTCCTGCCTCATTTAGGAGTTAGAAAATCACACCCTCTCTCCCTGTGAGGAATGCAGGACTAACCTCTAACCTCGGAAGCTAAAACGACCTTGCCTTTCTGATACTTACTTCTAGGAATCCTCATTTGGCCAATCCTCATGGTTTTATTGTGTGTTTGGTTTCCTCTTTTGTCTCCAGCTTGTATAGCTGAACTCACAGTGTTAAGGGAAGCTTGTCTTAGAAGAGGGAGGTGAAAGCAGCATTTAGAGAGTGCCAGATTTAGAGAGTTCTTGTACAGGATAGGATTATCAAGGGGAAGAAAAGGAAAAAAATCTCCCTTCTGCTTTCCTCTACCTCCTTGGAATGGGTTTTTCTTCATTTTGTGTAGTCTGTGCAGCGCTTTGGCTTTTTTCTTTCCCAGCTGATGTAAATGTGTTCCTGCTGCCTTTTGTGTTAACTTTTGGTAACAAATACTTCCTTTTTTAAAGCCAATCCCTCTTTCCACCAAGTACTTCTCCAGGAATACAACCAGAAAATGAAGGAGACCCCTCAAAAATATCAAGTGTGCTTTTAAAATCACAATATTTTAACCCTTGGGTTAGGTTCTCTTTGTTTATCATTGTGACTTGTGACCTTAGGGGATTCATCTTATCAGGCTTTTCTCTGGTGGTGAGAAGCTTTGCATTTTCTTTATCTTTTTAAGTGAAAGCTGAGATTCAGCAGTGAGGACTTGATTCCAAGCTGCTGAAGCTTTAAACAAAGCATAATAGTTGCAAAAGCTGAAGTAAGATTGTATTGGGTGTGAGTGCTGGGAATGGGAACCCTGCAGTAACTAGGTCGGCTGAGATAGTTGTGGTATGGTCACCTGGCTACCCATTAACTGCGCCAGAGAAAGGCCCTTTACTAGCTCAAACAAGTGCTGACTAGTAATAGCAGTGATCACTATCTGCACTGTCTCCTTCTGTGCAATCGCCAACCCATGTGATATATTTTTAACCCTTAAAATTCTTTTGTTTTTCTGACAAGCACCTCCCCTCCTTTCTTCTTCTGTCGGTCTGGTTTTATAGGGCTGCCTAATACTTACAGAATCCCTTGCTCAGGGATTAATCTGCAAATGTAGTAGCTAGTTTCATTATTTGGACAAGCACCAGGGCAGCGCTGAGGTGTCTTTGCAAGTGTGAGGGAACAAACCCAACGTCAGGGAGCTGCTTGCCTGAGACGCTCCATCACCCAAGACTGCAGCAGCAACACATTCATTAATCCTGGGGCAAATCCAGGTTGTTACTTCATGGTAGCAGCTTCCAAATATATTCTTCTTTTTGGCCTTTAGAAACATGTTCTAGCTGGACTCCTGCTGTTTTCATTAAAGAATNGTCCCTTCCAACCTCACCGATTCTATGATTCTAAATGAACCACTCCATCTGGAAAGAGCTGAAGGCTTGTCTGTTCATGAAGTGTTTGTCTCTTGTCTTTAGCTTACATATACTGAATTGACCTGTGTTAATTCTGTACCAGCTTGGGATAACTGGCTGGAATTACTGGCTAAATAATGTATATCCACCACTTCTGTCACACAGTAAGTTTGTGCGTGGTGTTTAGTTGCTGGCTGGGGCTAAACCATGACCAAGCCCTTATGAACCCAGTGAGAGGGACAAGGACAGAAACATGAGAACATGTGGCTGCCTCAAGGAAGAAGCCAGATGAAGACTGGCAGGAGGTTTTCTGGACTGAGAAAGAAGATGCTGAGCCAACCTGGTATTGCACTGGGATGTGGAAACTTCCTACTCTAGGTAACGAGCAGGTTGCTGAACTTGCAGATGGCAATGGCTTCATATTTCTGACCTGCAAGGGAACTCTCCTCCAAGTGTCACATCATTGCAGAGCTCCCACAAAGTGCATCCTTGCTGTTTGTCTTCTTCCTCTTATTCCAGACCATGTCCATTTCACGACCACCAGTGTTGCTCCAGGTATGTGTGATCCATGACCCAGCAGCTGCTGTTGGCCATTCCACCTTATACTTCCCCCAGTGCTGCAAAAATCACCAGAGCTGCCGCGGAGCAAGCAGATAACTTGCAAAGCTGGAGTTACCCAGCAACCTATTGACAGCTACATCTTCAGACCTCAACACACTTCCTGATGGCTGTGGGAGGGAGCATTCTTTCATCTGAGGTGGCCTGTTTAAAGGTGCCAGCCTCCAACTGGAAGAGGATAGAACAGCAGAGGAGGAGTCTTGGGAAGTTTTTGAGTTCTGTCTGAAATCCCAACACTGCAATCACTTCCACAGTACAACCTGAAAAATCCTGCAGAAAAAGCCTTACAATGCAGGATGATCAGGACTCATCTAACCATGACCTATTTTTTAGCACCGTGTTAAGTAAGATAACTGAGGCCCGAGATAATCTTGCCAACCGTGGAAAGTTGCTGGATGTTTTGTCTGTGTTTTCAGTACATAAGGATAATGTTCACTAGCTTAAAATAGCATGTTCTTATTTTAGCTATGGGGAAACAAATGTGGGTTTTGGGTTTGAAAGTAGACCCAAGATTTGTGGATCAGATTTTCTATCAATTGCAAGTTGGCATCTTTGTTTCATCACGGTGGTACTCCATCTTCTGAACCAGCACCACCTTCCATTTCAAAGAGTACTTCTTGGGCCTTCTCATGTCCCTCTCTCTGGGCAGCTGCAGTTGTTCAAACTCAGCAAACACCCATGATTTTGTGAGGCTGGCCTGTCTCATCCCCTCACTCTCGATAAACATCTCCTATTTTGAGAGTATTGCAATGTTACTCTGCTAGCGCGGCATTTATTATCTTCCCAACTTTTGCTCTCAGGCTGGTTTTGCTTGTTTTTAAGGTCACTGAGATGTTTCTAAAATAACTGCTGCTTCCATGTATTGTTTTCTTAGGAGTAGTGGGAGAGTCAGGCGTTGTGCTAACAACCCAGATGAGTGACTCCAAACTGTGCTTTCACCTTGTATAAAAGAGAGGTCCCAGCTGACCAAACTGTAAATGTTATTTGGGTTCCGTATTCAAAATCTGGTTCTTTTCCTCATCATATAACTCCCACGTGTGTTACTGGCTATAGAGGTCAGTAAGGCCTAACCCTGACGTGTGGATGGGCCAGTTGAGCTTGAGAAATCTTTGATCCCCTGCTCATAGGCTTTTGAGGGAGTGGTGGAGGAAGACGACTATTTAAATTAGTGTTTATTCTATTTGAAGAAGCTGGCTTGCAGTCTGGGGGTGCAGTGTGGTCACTCCCAAAGCTGCAGGCAGAACAAGCTGAGACATCACTTGGTGCTGTATTTTAAGACCTTACAGCCCAAGATGGGATGCACCCAAATGAAACTGGAAGGACGAAGCCTTAGGGATGGGGCTGAAGGTCAGGCTCCTAAGAAATGCAGTAGTTGCGGGCCGTGGTAGTTGATGAGCACTGTAACCAGCCTTCCCCATGCGGAACAGTCTTTTCCTTCTCCCTGGAAGAAGGATGTCCTTTCCTACACACCTTTCACTACTACAGGTCTTTCATGAGAACAGACAAGTGCTTCCCCTTTCCCTCCCCCAAGTTAATTAGGTTTTGAAACAAAACAGCAACAGCTGTATGCAAAGAAGGAAAGAAATGTGATTCTTAAAGTTAGTTTTTACTGGGTGAAGTGCCCCATTTTCTTTTAACTTAGTCCTGAATTGCTCTCTAAAAGATTTTGCTGGTGTTACTCACAAAGAGGTGTTGTCATCAGCATCAGACTCCCTCCTGCTTCAGTTTATGTAAGTGACAAGATGCTTGGGTCACTTGTCTAGTGCTGGCTGCTGTGCCACCCATTTGTATTTAAAGGCATCTTCCCTGTATTATTAGTTAATGGCTGTTTATGTGCAAATAATTCTTCCTCTAAGTAAATTATACCTTTGATCTCCGTAAGTGGACATAAGGAATTAGGTCCGTGCTAGAGGAAGTAGAGGCCTGTTGTGCTCGGTGGTATTTTGATCTTGTGTTCTTTGTGCATCTCCATCTGCTGCTGCAGCCAGGCTCTGGTGTCCAGCTTGCCAAGGTAAGAAATGCTGCCTCGGTAAGAAGTGGCAGCACTATAGTTCGGGCACTTGTTCCACAGCTTGTTAAAACGTGAGCACCAAAGCAGCCGTGAAACGAAGGAGAGCTGTTCTGCTTGGCAAGAGCCTGGGAAATGGAGGAAACTGCCATTTATAGTGAACTCTGTGGACCTCTGTTTTAGTGCCTGCTCGATGTTAATGAATGGTAGGGACATCAGTTGGACTGAAACTTCAGTTCTTGCGTCTATTCATAGAATATGCTAAGTGGCTCTTGTGCTGACGTGTGCCCCCAAACCATGGGAAATAAGCCTAGTCTCAGATCTTATTGAAGTCTAAAGCAGTGCTGACTTCTATTTTTCATTAAGGCTTGTCGATCTCAGCCAGTTCTGTGCACACATACCTAACTGATGAGTTCACGCTCCAAGTGACACTCCAGAGCTGTGACCAAATTTTGCTCGGGTTTTTGGGCTGCCTGAAGCTTAGAAATGTTGGCCCTAGAATCAGCGTGGTCTTTGCGTTCCTTGTGATGGGCTTTTGCTAGTTTGCAACACAGGCTTTTGTTTGCAACACAGATTACCTACACGGGTTGGTTTTAAAGATTCTCAACCTATTACTTGTGAAGAGCAAAAGAGGAAAAGCCAACGCGATGATCTGTGGGCTCTGTAGGCACAGAAAAGAGTAGCCTGGCCTCCACAGCACTTGCTGACTAGCCTCGGGGTCCTTTGTTTCCTTCTCTACAGGACTAAACCTCTCAGACTAGAAACCCACATGGAAAGCAAAGGCAAAATGTTTAAGTGAAGCTCAATCTGAACAGGCTGAAGCCAAAAGAGATTATTTTTCCCCCCGTGGATGCTAACAGGGGAAGGGAGCAGGACACTTTGCAAGAGGGAGATGACATCTTGCGTGGTGCTCACAGCAGCTCACAGGATCAGTCATTTCTTTTGACCACCCTTCGAGATGGCTCCTCTGCTGGCTGATGTGGGGTCATTTACTACCTTGTCTAATTATCCAAAAAATAAGGATGCTGTTGACAGATATTGCTACTCTTGGAACATGAGTTTTTCACGGGAAACCTAAAAGTTATGAAACTAATTCTCATATCTCCTTTTCTGACATAATGAAGGGCAGAACCAGGCGGCTCGCTGGCAGCTGTCTGCTGAAAGTGTGGCCTTGCTCTGTTTGGGGGAAAGAAGCAAACTGGAAAGAAGCAGAAATTTACATATTTTCTGTAACTAAATACATAACTTTTGGTCAAAGTGAAATTCGACTTAATACACCTCCACACACGTGCTGTCCTGTACAAAGGCAGTACATAGGTCTGTCTCAGTTTCAGTTTATTTTTTTCCTCCTCCAGAGCTATTTTGTTTAGCTCAGAGCTAACCTTTAAGCTTTCACTTTGATGGTGAGAAGAATGCCGAGCATCTGATAAACCTGAACGTTGGTTAAAAAAAATTTGATTATAGTGCTCAGCTCGTTCCCCATCACTGTTACAGCAGCTGAAGTTTCAGCAAGTTTTAAAACACTGTTAAAAAACGGAGCTTTTGCAATTTTTCAGCGGGGTGTCTTAATTGTCGCTTTTGCAAGAAATTTGAACTTGTCTGAAACTGGTCTTCAGGCAGCATCGTTAGACAGCTTTCAAGACTGATGTTAGTTATATACGGGAAAAGTCTTTAACCTTAACTCTGGACGGGAGCTCAGGAATGTGCATGAGCCCTACTTCCCAGCTTCCACTTTATTGTGGAGGAATTAAATGGGCAGATTTTCAGCTAAGTAGCTGAGCTGGTGGGAAAATATTACTCTGAGCAGAGATTACGCTGTAGAAATGTACATTTTGCTACTTACTGCCCGTAGTAAAAATCGTTATTGCATTTTACCTGACTGAATTATGAATGACCTAAAGTTAGAAACAGTGGGGCTGCGTTGGTAATAGCCTTATGCAAATACCGACATTGCGTGAGTTGTAATGATTTAAAATACAAAAAGAGGAAGTGCTGAAAAAGTTGTAGTATTTCCTGATGGGGAAGGGCGATTATCTGAGTATGCTTTAACTGCCCGTGTACCGGGCGTGAAGGCGTTCGCTGTTTGGAGCCTGCTCATTTGCTAGTTTGGTTTTTAAGCTGATGAGAGTAACCGGAGCTTAACACAGCCGTAACTTTCTGTGTGGGAACACGGCAGACTCCTAGCAGCTGTAGCCAGAAAAGACCGTTATGATTTTCTAGACCAAGCCCTCCTTGTCCCGTGCAATGTGGGCCCACACTCTGTAAGAATCCATGCCCCCGGCTCTGCTCGCCGCAGGCTCCCAAGGCTCCAGCCCGCTCTCCAGGCTGCTCCTCCCACAGTCTCCGGCACCCCACAGGCTCCCACTGACCACCCTGAGGGATGAAACCTCCTCGAATGGAAACACCAAGACTCACGTAGGCTTTAGCTTCACTCCCCAGCCCAGAGAGCCTGCGGAGCCAGCGCGGACCTCGCCAGGCTGCCGGTGAGCTGTGCTTTACCTGGTAGGCTGTGGTTTACACAGAATCACAGAATCACAGGGTTGGCAGGGCCCTCTGGAGATCATCTAGTCCAACCCCCTGCCAGAGCAGGGTCACCCAGAGCAGGGGGCACAGGAACGCCTCCAGGCGGGTTTGGGATGTCTCCAGAGATGGAGACTCCACCACCTCCCTGGGCAGCCTGGGCCAGGGCTCTGCCACCCTCAAGGGAAAGAAGTTCCTCCCCAGGTTTAGGTGGAAACCTAGGACAGGAGCGGGCAGGGGAAGCCCCGCGAGCAGGGAGCAAGATGTGCTGACACAAGCTCCCCGGCTGCGGTTCGCTGGCAGCACTGACATACCCCAGAGCCCGGAGCGTGGCCACTGCAGACCTTGGCAGGAGCGAGGAGCCGGGGAGGTGCTGTGAAAGCTCCCGGGTAGCTGTCGGGCCCGGGGCTGTGCCATCAATCAGGGAAGCTGTCTGGAATGTAGGGCATTGGGACAGCTGCTCCCGGCCGGGCGAGGAGCTCGGGAAGGCTGCAACGCTGGGAGTTTGGAAAGCGTGACAGATACTTGTGCTGGCTGGTATCAGGGCCAGGAGGAGGAGCCCAGCGCGACGGCTGCGTTAAGTGTCACCGAGCGTCGGGGAGGGAGTCGCGGTGCGTCCGGCTATGTGTGAAATTTTGGAGGTGTGACATCGGAGAAAGAGGGGGCCAAAGTCATCTTAGACTTGAGAAAGCAGGTAACTTTTAAAGGTTTGTCGCTTCTAATTCTAGATTCTTTACTGTAGAAATGCTACTTTTCTGCCGGTCGATATTGATTCAAAACAATGTATGTTTCCCATGAAAAAGAGAGTGGAGAATTTCCATATTCCAGTGCAATTTCCCTTTCCGTAGCATCTGCCCCGGGGAAAGACAGAAGTGCTTCAGAATTTTATACTCTTGTTAATGTGCTTCTGTATTAGAAAAAAGCTGGGCCTTATTAGGTTTATTTCATTTTAGGAAAAAAATATAAATAACATACATGTAAGAAGCATCTAAAGAGATGAGACATGTATTCCCCTTTTTATTGCTTCCTGCCTACAGGAATGACCTGTTCCTCATTTCAGTTCTCCTCCCCTTTTAAAATTACAAAATATTGTCTCTTACATATCAAAATGTTAATACAAAAGGCTAAGAAAGCCTATCGTACCATATGTATTATTTCCATTTTTTCTTCACGATTCAGTACTGTATCGATGTATGCCAGAAAAGTCCAGTAACTGGCCATGAGATGACAAAACTATCTGTTTATTATCAGAAGCTCACCAACTAACCAATCTTAATTTTACAATCATTTCTGCCTAATGATACTGCTTATGAATAGATGGGTAAGGAAGGCTTAGGATCAAAGAGTAAACCACAGATTTCACAATGTTTTCTTGGCAAAACAACATGTTGATTTGGCTACTGCACTGGAGCCTGCAAACCTTCATTAAGTGCGTTTTTCCTGGGATTACTTTGGCTACCATTTCTTTACCTGTCTTCATATGACAAATCTTTGTCCAGGACCAGTGATCTGAAGTTGCTTTCACCTGGCTTAGCATTTGAATAGAGCCGAGCGCTTTCCTAAGAGGAGCGCCCAACTCTCTTCCATGGGAGTATTTCAAGTCCAGAAACAGTCCCATTTTAGGCATCAGAGCTGCTCAACAGCTTGTTTACGAAGGAGGGGGTGACTGGGGTGTTGATCTGGGCTGGGATTTTGGGTGCCGCTCCAAAGCACCTGTAACCATGCAGAAACCATTCCCACTTCCCTCCCCATCCATCCATGCCCAAGGCTGTCAGACAAGCCATCAGCATCCAGCATCCAGGCTGGGAATGCCGGGCTGGTGCGTCCCACCAGTGATTTCTGGATGGTAGGAGTCTTTTTTCTCTGCTGCTCTGCTAGGAGGCAGGAAGCCTGGGATTTGAGGACCAACGTGCCAGTTGCCCTTCTGGCATCCCACGATTCCTCCATCTTTTCAGAGCCAAGTCCTGTCAGTCAGGTTGCAGAGAAATTCCTTGGCACCACAGCGCCAAGAAGAGCTACATGCGCCTTAGAAAGCAGATGCTGCGCCATTCGGTGTTTCTGGCTGCAAGCAGAGGAGGAAAACATCATGGAGCACCTGGTGAACTAACTCTTTCTGGGTTAACTTGACCTGACGAAGCTTTGTCGATGACCAAAGTGAAGGGGTAGCCAAAATTACAAGATGGCAAAAGTCATCTAGAGGTTTGACTGAGCACCATCCCAAAGGCACAGCAGAGCAGTGTGGGACCTCCTCAGCGCGCACCAGGGCTGGTCCTGCAGCCGGGACCTTGCTGTCCCACCGTCTCCGTTCGGGGTAGGGAGGGTATTAGTCCAAGCTCCATTTGTAAACTTAGGATCTATTCCTCAGCCTATTGCCGGAGGGGTGTGTGCTGCACCAGAAATAGCTGGTGGCGTGGATCTGCAAGCATGGAGGTCACCGGTAGCTTTGCAAGTCTCAGATTCCCAAATCTGGGATGGTGGCGTGCACATGCCAGGTCAAAATAATGCTTATTTGTAACCTGCCTTATTTTCTGCTCCCCTGGCAGACAAAGCTTCTCACGGTCACTTCAGTCGGAGAAAGGATTTAACTTGTGAAATGCCTGAAGGTCTGGGAGATGAAGAGGTGCAATGCTCCTGCCTATTAATTGCTCCTGGCATTGGCAAATGGTTTGAGGAGAGAGCTATTAAGTGTGGCTAAAGGGCAGAGCTGGAGTTCGGCAGTAGGATGCTGTGTGGCGTGGCATGAAGGGAAGGCCTGTGGCGTAGGGATGTGTGAAAAAACACTCTTGTAAGAAAATACTAAATGCAATTGTGGGGCTGTGGTTGACTTGAGGTTACGGGGCTGGCGGGGGGAACACGGCGATAACACCACATCAGCTCAGGAGACTGTTTCTGCAGGAACCTACCTCGCTCTTTTGCTAGGTTAGTGACTGCACGTCATCTGTTTGCTGTTCTGCAACAACAGCTCCCTTCAGGTCTTTGCCTGCGTGGCCAACAAGAGCTCAAACAACTTTTCTTTTTTGCTTATTTCTCCCTGAAGAGAAGAACCAGACAAACACCAGCAGACTCTGTCCCTGTCTCACCTGGTTAGGCATGTTTTCATGGTGTCTCGATACTGCAAGTGCTGTAAAAAAGAAATAGTCCAATGTTTATAGCAGCAGTGATGCAATGCTCATTCTTCTCAGCTCTGCAATTCCATTCCCATAGTTGTCTCCCAGGCTTGGGAGATGGGAGATACTGGGTGGAAAAATTAGGACGGTTTCTTTCTGCACAGGAGCACTATTGTCAGGGGCCTTGTTCTGAGGCGTTTCCAGCGGTGAATGGACACTGGGGTGAGTGGGAAG
The DNA here is from genome assembly GCA_013400135.1 of Rhinoptilus africanus. Taxonomy (NCBI): domain Eukaryota; kingdom Metazoa; phylum Chordata; class Aves; order Charadriiformes; family Glareolidae; genus Rhinoptilus; species Rhinoptilus africanus. The sequence continues at coordinate 168,694 of VXBO01011811.1, read as the reverse complement.
AGCAGGGATTTGCTTGGAATGTGGGCTGCCCAGGTGAGGACCGGAGTGTAACCCCGGCATCTCCCCGGCCAAGACGGAGCAAGCGCTGAGCGTGTGGGTGGTGGGACAGCACCGCAGCCCCGGCACGGGGTGGGCAGGGACGAGCACGGCGTCTGGCTGCAGAGGATGCCCCATGGCATTCCTTGTGCTCGTCCTGCCGCATCCCCGCCGCAGACGGACACCCAGGGCAGCATTGCCAGCCTAAGCGAAGGGTTAGGAGGTGCCGCATGTGGGGCCAGAGGAAATGGGCATCTACAGAGCCAGCCAGGAGGCGTGACAATGGAAAAGATGAACAAGAGGGGTCTCGGGAGAGGGAGTCCTGGCTGGCCAGGGCAGCAGTCTGCATTGCAGATGATACTTCCTGGTGGAGCTGCCGTTTCAGAGAGGTGATGGGAAGAGAAGAGGCTGAAAGGGAGCGGTCCTGGAAAAGTGCCTTCCACCCGAAATGCTTATACCTGCGATTATCCCCAGCAGACCAGCTCCAGTCAATGTGACTCACAGGGCTTTTGGCAGGATGATGGTGGAAGTCTGTTCAAAGTCAAGGGAAGGGCTTCGGCAAGTTTTGGTGTGTTCTCTCTATTTCTTGGAGAGGTTTTTTTGTCATGTGAAAAGACTTTGCTGTACTTTCATCCTCATCTAAATCCAGGCTCTTCTTTTTAATGTTGTCTCCAAACACCCCTGCCTTTTCACTTAATGCACCTTAGCCCTTTTTCCTGGCATCCTCAAAAAGCAAATTCCACAATAGTTACTGAACTCACTCTTCTGCTCTTCCTCACAAATTGCTATTAACGTCACCTTTCCTTTTGTTCGGTACTGACTGTTGTTTGTAATCCTGCTGAATGGCTTCTGTCATTACGCTTCGTGCCTACTCGCATCAGGATCTGCAGCGATGCTGTCGCTTAACACCACCTCTTTCTTTTCGAAGCTTTCTGCCCACTAAAACTTTTCCTAGCAACCTCAGAATTGGTTCTCCCTCCTTGTGCTGAGAAGTGTTTCTATCACTTGTCCTCCATCGTTAATTAAATATTTAAATTCTCTCTTTTATCCGGTGATACAGTCCCCGTGTGGCACTCAGGGTTTTTAACGTCCAGTGTTTAATGTTGCTCTCTTCTCTCTGATAAATGATCAGGGTGAGGGACGTGGTGCTTAGAGTGCCATCTCCCTTCGGATTCTTCTTCATCTTCCTGCTCGCGGCTACTGTGGCTCACCTTCATCTTCACTCGGCTCCGAGCCCTTCCCCAGCCCAGTTAGGACAGGAGTCCGTCACCAATAAATAACTACTAAAAGAAATCATGGATTTTCTTTGGTTTCATTTTCTGTATGTTTGAACTGCTAGAAAAAACACAAGGGTTTTGCTTAATTTTAGGGAAAAAAACGCGGTTAGGGGTTACCACGCTCCCCACGGCAGAGGGGAATTCTCAGGAGTGTGCTGTGTCCAGCTTGGATCCCTCAGCACAAGAAGGACCATGGACCTGTTGGAGAGGGTCCAGAGGAGGCCATGAAGATGCTCAGAGGGCTGGAGCCCCTCTGCTGTGAGGACAGGCTGAGAGAGCTGGGGGGGTTCAGCCTGGAGAAGAGAAGGCTCCGGGGAGACCTTACAGCAGCATTCCAGTACCTGAAGGGGGCTACAGGAAAGCTGGGGAGGGACTCTGGATCAGGGAGTGGAGCGATAGGACGAGGGGCAATGGCTTTAAACTAGAGCAGGGCAGGGTTAGATGAGACATGAGGAAGAAGTTCTTCACCATCAGGATGGTGAGACGCTGGCCCAGGTTGCCCAGAGAGGGGGTGGAGGCCCCATCCCTGGAGACATCCAAGGCCAGGCTGGATGAGGCTCTGAGCAACCTGATCTAGTTGAAGCTGTCCCTGCTCCCTGCAGGGGGTTGGACTAGGTGGCCTTTAGAGGGCCCTTCCAACCCAACACATTCCATGATTCTATGACTCCCCAAAATAGTTAATGTCTTTATTTGGAGGAATGCCCCGACCCGTTGAGGTGGCACACCGCATCCTTGAAATGTATGCGAGAAGTGCCCGACGGTGGCGGTATTGGAATTCAACACCACCAGAAAAACATCAGAACGTCGGTGGATACACGCCAACATTTTCACGCAGGCTTCTAATTTTAGGTTTTAACCTTTCCACTGCCCTGAAGATGCCTTCAAAATCTCCAAAATCACTGACCTCTTCAGAAAATATTGGCCTAAATGCTTTACAAGTGCTTTACATTGTTAAAAAAGTATTAACGCAGCTTTATAGAAATGAGTAATCTTTAATAATTGCCTTCGGCTTCTCAGGCAGCGTGTAACTGCTTATTTTGAGAGAAATGCTCGGCGCAGCTTGAGAAAGAGCAGCCAATTCCCCTGGGAGCAGAGGAATGGAGACCAATAGGATGTAGCAGCAACTCAACTATCCTTAATTTCAGACATCCTCGGTGACGTTGGCTTTCAGAACTGGAAGTGCCTGGATGTGACTGCGTGCACATTATACATGTGCACATTATGAAACAATTGATTGCTCAATGAGTATTTTTAATTAGTATTTTCCTTTTAAATGCTCCATTTACCCTCTTCCCTCAAAGTATTTTTGCCACGTGCAGTTTTTATTGGAGTAAACATACTCCCGTCAGAGAGCTCCTTCAAGCCAGTTCAGAGATATCCTGACCCTCTTTTAATGGTTTTCTTTCCCGTGACTCATTCCTTTAATCCCGCTTGTGTTTTCTGAAGTGAACTCTGCACAGTCGTATTGACCCTGGGAGTTACAGGCTCGAAGGATTGTCGAGAGGATATAGCAGATAAGAGATCTGTTTTAAGCAAAACATTTGTTTTAGGCCGTATACTTTTCAGATTTAATGTCTTTGTAACAAGTAACACCTCCAGTTATTAATCCTTTTTATATTCAGTGGGTGAATTAAGTCATTGCAACGCAGCTGCGCTGTACAAGGTGAATTCTCTGTTGATCTTCTCTTTGCTCTTCACGTTGTTTGGGGTCCTGCTTGCTTTTCCAGCCAGAAGATGAAAAACGGCCTGAATGGTCCCACTTCTAATTAAATCTGTGAAGCAGGGCTGAGTTCCAGCTCGGCAGGAAAATGGTGGAAGGTTTCAATTTATTAAGATCTTCGTGAAAACAATTTATATGCAAAATCAATTGACATTTTGCCTTTTAAATAGTAATTCTGTTTTGCAAACCTGCAATTTATCTGACCCCGGGGAAAAGCAGAGCTCGTTAAGCCTATGGAAATCAGGGACTGGTTTGCTCTGGGGAGGATCAGTCCTGGAGTCCTGAGCACATGCTGCTTTTCCAGTAGTTTCCGTGAAGGAGCACCATCGGATACTGCGAAGGCTTCCTGGGGCGGGGGGCCTAAGGGGGTGAGAGGAGGAATACCCTGGGGTCAGAAGGTTGTACAGTAAAAAAAGTAAAGATGTAGCATGCCTGGGGTTGGTATCTAACATTTGGGAGAGCAAAGTGGGTGGCAGCTCATAGAACTGCTATTTCTTCCTCTCCCTCGGCGGTGCGGGCCAAGAGGAGAGGTCGTCCTTCTAGGAAGGAGAAGGCAGCCAGTTACCTGCCGACATCAGCTCCACGGCGTTGCATAAAGCCTCATTTAGAACCTGGTAATGAACTTAATTTAAGCGTGAGTGTCCCTGCCCTTGCCTTGCTGCTCTGCATTATGGACTCGCGAGTTTGCTTATGCTAAAGGGCAGAGCAAAAATAAATTTCCATACTCCCAGGCATGTTCCATCAGCCTGTGTTGGAGCATGGGCCGGTGTCCAAATAGTTTGGCTATGAAGTGAATTTGGGCTCCAGGACAGGCTCAGACCTGCTCCTGAAATTGCACGGCGATGACACCAGGGTCCTGCTTTTGGTATTTGCAGTTGACGGGCTGCCACCGCTGCGACCCCCCCGCTGCGAGAGCGCTGCCCTCGGCCTCCCGGCTTGGACTACCCTTGCCCCCCTCCGGTTAGCGGGGAAAGGGGCACCCCGTTTGGCGTCACCGGTGACCAGGAGCTGCTGAAAGGCTTTGCCGGTTGGAACGTCGATATTCGGTAGGTGAAGCTGGAGCTCGGGCAGACAAAGAGCCTCTTTTGGTCGATGTTTTTGTGTACGCTCATAGTTTATTTCGCTCGCACAGACTGAAAAGCTCCAGAGACCTGGTGGCTTTGGGGCTTTATCCTGGGAGGTGGCCCGCCTCGGGGGGCTCTGTCACCGTGCGAGGTGACACCCCGGGGCCCCGCTCAGGAGCACCGGGGTGCGTGTGCGGGGTCCCGGCCAGGGCAGGGCTGACAGCGACCGCAGCGCTGCCGGTTGCCGGGGGCTCTCAGGTCCCCGGTCCCCGTCCGCCGCCGGTGCCCGCGGTGCCTCGGCCGCCCCGGGG
>VXBO01011811.1:72926-163592 GCA_013400135.1 Rhinoptilus africanus | reverse complement strand
TGGGTGTGTGCCCTTTTGGGGACCTTTTCACTTACCCCAGGGGTATCTAAAGACTCCCGCCCAGGGTAAGGTGTTCCTTGCTGCCGTTTTTGTTTTGTTTTAGTTAATAACGGCGCGTCTCATGCCCGAATCAGTTCCTGTTTTCGCTGGGTGATTTTTGAGGGCACTCCCGGCTCTCTTTGTGTGTCATTGGCCTGATTACTACTGAGTTTTGGCACTCAGAGTATATATTTTTTTTAATCTAAACAGTGTCGTGTATTTAAAAAACTTCTGTAGTGCAACTAACTCTTTGCCACGTCACTTTGTTTACTAGTTATTCAGTATTCTCAAAGGCTTCATTCACCTTAGAGGCATCAGATCCTCAATTTCTGTTGTAAACTAAGACAAATAGTATTTTTTTTTTAAGTCCTTTAAAATCGACAATGTTTTTTTCATGTGACAAAGAAGGAAAAAATAAATGCTGCTCTGGCAGGGGCTTGGACTAGATGCTCTCCAGAGGTCCCTTCCAACCCTACCATTCTGTGTGTTTGTTTTTTTTGGTGGAGGGAAAGGTTATGCTCTTTTTTTTCTTTTTTCTCCTCTCTCTTCCTTTAAAAGAAAAAAAACCCTAGAGCACGTGCCGTGAGCTGGCCGATCTGCTGCTGTTTGCCTTCTGGTAAGGGCAGCCGAGGTGAAGCACATCTGCAGATCATGTTATCTGAAATCACGGAGAAAATAAATCGAGTTAGCCAGACCCGAGTTGCAGTTCCCATGCTTCAGGATGAAAACACCATGTGTTTTGTTAATTTTGGTTGGGATACCTCGGGGTGTTGATAGTGGTGCCTTGTCAGCTGGAGTCCCTGGGTGGCCACAGGGCTGCTCCCCGGCAGGGTGCCCGTTCCCAGCACCTCCTTTTTTCCCTCCGCAGGCGCTCACCGGGCCGGCCGCGCCAGGCGAGTGGGCGCGCAGGGTGGAAGCCACCTCGGCTGGCAGCAGGAGAAGCCCAGCTCAGCTTCAGGTACTCCCGAAACTGCACCCTGAGGGTGAGCTTTGCCGCCGAGCTGGGGCGCAGCCGATGACTAGGTGTTAGCCCAGCCCTGGCTGCATGGTGCCTCTGCTGCTCTCCGACGGTCCCGCTAACGGACCGCGGGAGCCCTGCAGGGCAGAAGTGGCAGAAAGACAGCTCTGCTAGGGAGCTGCTGACTGCCGCCAGAGCTGCGGGTGAAGGGAGAGGGGCAGGATCCCAGAGGATGGGGCAGAGGGAGGAGAAGCGTGGTGCGATGTCACAGTGGTTTGCCTGGGAGGATTTGCTGATAGAAGGTGTCAAGGGCAGACACAGACCTCGTTTACCAGCCTCCATACTGGGCTGTCACTCAGATGATTTCTGAGGAACATCGTGTGTAGACAAGGCTACAGACAACATAGATTGAGGACGTAGAGGAACCTGATCATCTGGTGAACCCAGAGGTTAGTTTTAGCGTGTACACGTTCAAGGTAACCTGCATGGCATAGCTGTGTCCGTATCTGTAAATGATTTTTAAAGCCTGTTGATAGAAAATGTGATTTGTTTTTTCCTTCCCAGTTGTTTGAACGGGTAGACTCTCCGGTTTGCTTAAGGTCCGTCCTTGTTAACCCTTGCTCGGGCAAGCAATCCAACGCATCTTCTATTTTTTTAATACAATAATTCCCAATGGTTGCCTGTGGGGAAAAATTTAATTTTTCCTTGCTTCATTCAAACTTGCTGAAGATACCTCAAATTTAAATTCTCTGAATGACTGGCGCTTTATAGTGCGGAGTCTGTAAGCGTGTGCAAGTACCTTTATATACATGGAGGGAGGTGCGGGCAGGCCTGTCCTCTCCTAAGCGCCTCCCTCCCTTGCGCACCGGGCAGCGCAGCTCCAGGCAGGATTGATTCCCCTTTCCAGCTTTGGACTGAAACCTGGGGCAGGCAGCTGGAGTGGTTACTTCTTAAAACTGCCAGAGCAAGATTTGCGAGAAGGCCATGTCCATGATAGAGCTGCACGTGTGACAGTGTTACTGATAGTCTTGGAAAATTACTTTGCTTAAGCAAACCTACAGGAATCATTAACTGCAGGGAAACTGAAGTATGGTATATTCAAAGGCAGCAATTTCTGCAGTGGAGTGTACTTCTGTTTCCTTTCCATTCTCTTCTTTTTGAATTTGCAGTATTTATCCCCTTGATTAAGTTTTGTTCAGTGGATTATTATTTTTTTCAGACTCCCATTTCTTTAAACCGTTGAGACATTAAAGGAAAATAATTACTTGCTGACCACCAATTTCGTGTTGTTCCAAGCATAAAGACATTGCTTCCTGCGGTGAGCAGTCTTAACCCAGAGCCCTTATTGCTATTTATTAGTGATTGCATGATACGGTGTCTTCTTAAGCTGTCTCACATAATGAGACTCAAGATTTAATCTTGAAGCTTTTTTTTTTTACTTCGTTGTCGTGTTTTGCCTTTTTCATGCAACATGCCAGTGTCTTGTTTCTGATTTCAGGCTACCTTTGCTTTGGAAAAGCTCCATTATTTTAGTGAAATTCTTCTGATTGGAATCTGTGACGCTGGAATCAAGCCTTTAGGGTTTATATTTCTGTTTTCATTGTTACATTTCCCTTTTCTACTGCTGATGCTTTGTTTCTGCCCACTTTCTCATGCCGAGTAGTATGGAATTAATTGCAGATAAAGTTCAGTGTAAGGGTTAGGGTGTTAGCAGTGGAGCTGCTGAGGTGGTGCTGGTTGTTGTTGTTGGGTTTGGTTTTTATCTGGCCTGCGTCATGACAGGGTAAAACGGTTGTGAAATACGTTGGCTAGAATATCAGCTGCAGATTAGACTGTCCATTTATGCTTCATTAAAAATCTCTCTGAAGCAATCGGTTATTAGATAGGCTCATTGCAACAGTGTTTTTCAGGCATCAAAGTGACAACTGATCCTATTTTAATTCAAACCAAATATTTTGTAGGGTAAATGAGCCATACCAAGAATCTATCTTGTAAATATGTATAAAAAAAATTTTATATGGAATATTAGAGCTTTTAAACCTCTTTTCTCAATGAGGAGATGTGCAGCGCACATTCTTTTCTTGCTTGTTGTTAAGACGGTGCCTTTTAAAGGTGCTGTTCTCATGAGTTAGCCCCAGCCAGCAACATAAAACGCCTGCTTAAAAAAAGCATGTTTATTGTGTTCTATATTAAGCAATGACGTCGCCAGACTTGGATTGGGTAATTGTGGCTCTAAAGATGCTAGCGCGTCAGGAAATTAAATTGCCGTGAGGAGCTGACGTTTACTGACTGTGAATGAGGGAAACCGAACAGAACTTCTTGCAAGCATGAAAAAAAAAATCCATAAAATGTAAAATAACTCGGTGCACGTCCCTCTAGGCATACAGATAAATATTACCTGTGTTTAGAATGATACCTATGTCAGCCCCAAAAGGGTGTTTTGCCCGGCCTCTTGCTGCCTCAGTATATTTTGGTGGACATTCATCCGGTTCATTTTAAAGCTCAGGAGTGGCAAAAAGCCCTGTTGCTGCTGGACTGGCTGATCACGTTATCTCTAACAGGCACCATCTGCAAAATCATCAGCATTTTCTTCACCTGCAAGCTTTAATATTGGCATTTGCTAACATTTGGCTACTTGGTTTTTATGACTTCAGTGCTCTGACAACCTGTGTGTATGTTTGCGTGCTGGGGGGGGATGTTATACACTGTGTATTTGAAACTGGAAGGTGCTTGAGCAAAAGGTTTTGCTGATCATGATTTGCTAGTGGTACTTTGGAAAACAGAAAATATCCCTGTCCTCAGGTAAGTTGCCCTTCGTTCTTATTTTCACAAAGAAATGTTCTTCCTTCATTCTGTTTTGTGCACTAGCAGGCTGCATTCATTTTCATTCGAATCTTAGATACTAATCAACAGGTAAAAACTTACAGTCGAGGTTATTTGTAGAGATAGCTGAATGTTATAAGCACTAGTAGTACAAGAATTCATCATTATAGACTTTATAATGAAAATGGAGTGGTTTTGTTTTGGAACTTTCAGTCTTTTTTCTCCCCTTTTGACTAGTGCTGTTATAGTGGCACTTGGTGGCTCCAGCTGAAACGAGGATTACACTGAAAAATGAGAAAAGCCCAAGTTCTGGATCTTTATCCAGGAAATCTTTGGCTTTGGAGCATTTGCTGGAGCTGAGATCTCATTTATTTATTTTTTTTTTAACCTTGAACACTAATGCAATGCCAGTGGTGCTGGGACGTTCAGAGTTTTACGGGTATGTTTTGTGTTTAACTCGTAGCAGATAATGCCGTATTGCCCGGCACAAGGGGCAGGATGGTTTGCCCTCTTAATGCTGTGTCACCTCGAGTGAAGGTCAAAAATTGTACCCCTTCTTAGAGTGACCAAACAAGTATCTGGCTAATTTTCGTGATGAAGTTAAGACTGTACCAGACTGAATACTGAAGTGTTTTAATTTTTCAGACCGTAGCACTGCGAAGGAGAAACTCTGCAAACTTTTCTCAATGACTCTATAGCCAACTGATGTAACAATGGTACTAATCTTGGGACGCAGACTGAATAGAGAGGATAGCGGGATACGAGATTCCCCTGCAACCAAGCGGAAAGTTTTTGAAATGGACCCAAAATCGTTGTCAGGCCCTGAGTTTTTCGACTTCTCCTCAGGATCATCCCACGCTGAAAGCATTCTCCAGATCTTCAATGAATTTCGAGACAGCCGGTTGTTCACAGATGTCATTATCTGTGTGGAAGGCAGGGAGTTCCCCTGCCACCGCGCGGTTCTCTCAGCCTGCAGCAGCTACTTCCGAGCCATGTTTTGCAACGATCACAGGGAAAGCAGAGAGATGTTAGTGGAGATCAATGGCATTTTTGCTGAAGCTATGGATTGCTTTTTACAGTATGTATACACTGGCAAGGTGAAAATCACTACGGAGAACGTGCAGTATCTCTTTGAAACATCAAGTCTCTTTCAGATTAGTGTTTTGCGTGACGCCTGTGCCAAGTTCCTGGAAGAACAGCTGGATCCTTGCAATTGCCTGGGAATCCAGCGCTTTGCAGATACACACTCGCTTAAGACGCTGTTCACCAAGTGCAGGAATTTTGCGCTGCAGACATTTGAGGATGTGTCCCAGCACGAAGAATTCCTCGAACTGGGGAAGGATGAGCTTATTGATTACATTTGCAGTGACGAACTGGTCATTAGTAAGGAGGAGATGGTGTTTGAAGCTGTCATGCGCTGGGTGTACCGGGCGGTTGAGTTGCGAAGACCAGTGTTACACGAACTTCTGACGCATGTCAGGCTCCCCTTGTTACACCCAAACTACTTTGTTCAGACTGTGGAAGTGGACCAGCTGATTCAGAATTCCCCAGAGTGCTATCAGCTCCTGCACGAAGCCAGACGATACCATATCCTCGGGAATGAGATGATGTCTCCCAGAACCAGGCCACGCAGGTGAGGAAACTCCCCCCCTCTCCCCCCTGCCTTATTTCTGTAGGAGAAGGACGTAGTTCGATGTACAGGTGTTTGACAGACGTGTGCCCAGAAAAAAAAATCTCTTGCCGATTATTTTATCTTGCACACCGGAGCCACTGTAGTTATGCTTCTGTACTTCCCCACAACATGTGAAGCTCGCACACGTCTTGAAAATGTAGGTAAGTGAGTTTCTTTGCACAAATCACTTCAGTGCTGTGAAATAAACAACTGTTCAGGTAAGTGAAGTTATATTACATTGGAAGTAAAATATTTTCTAAAGGTTAATGCTTGCTAGGTGAGAACTGAAGTTGTTTCATACAGTATCAGTATCTTGAACTGAGAGTGCTATAGCAGGTAAGCTGTTCCATTTTCCAACCTTCTTTCTTTCTGTAACAACGTCATGTAAGTGCACAGCACACTACAAAGGATGTGGATGGGGAAATATATTCAGAACATTTGCCTGCTACGTCACAAATGCTTTACAGATGGAGTAGTACTCGGATTCGTTATAGACAACAGACAGCAGAACAACAGGTTCTTAACTGTAAAGAAACTAAATCTTGCATTTTCAAAGAATTAGGAAACAGTTCCTGAAGTATTTCATGCTTATTCTATGACATTTTAATAATTCGGGTTCGCTGCCGCTTAATAATGCGTTACACAAATAGCTGACTGAAGTTGCAGGAAGAAATGAGGAAGAGTCCATTTAGTGGCATTTATGAGCAATGGTGGTTATGATGTTTTTTTTTTCTCCTGGAAAGTATTTTCCCCATAAAAGCCTTCCTTCCACATGATAGTTGACAAGATAGTTCATTGTTAACTCCAGCTGATTGGAGCTGTAGTTGTAAAATCATGTGTAATATTGAGGTGATGCAATGAGCTGGTCTGGACAAAGAGACTGTGGTAGGAGTTACTCCTCTTTGTTTACTCTTCATCATGTGCGGTTGCTGTACAGTGACTGTGCTGGCAACCTTTATTTTGTTTTTTGGCATGTGTTAAAAGCTTGCTTATAGGGGGGAAGAAAAAAGTACGTGGCAAACATTTGCCCCATTAGTGGCTTTGCAGTCTTCAATCCTGCCGTGAGAGAAGAAATTCTTCTTAAACTCGTTGCAGCCCTGCTGTCAGGCTTTCTAAGCCGTATGCTGCCATGGAAGGTCTTTGGAAATGTTTGGATCGTGGCAGTTTGGAAACTGATGCAATGATAGTTTCTGTGGTGTTTCATAGCCTGAGTCTGGGCCTGAGGGAGGGACCGGGGGAGTTCAGATCAAAGAGCTCCCTTGTTTCACCAGCAGTTGGAGGGGGCCTGTGTCTTGCGGTATTTGATGTGGCGCTTGTTGTGTGTTTATTACTCAATTTGATAAAGAAAGCAAATACCTTCAGACCGAGCAGCCTTGCTGAAGTGCATGAAGTGTACGTACTTGAGAGTGGGAATAGCCTCAGTGTAGTGTTCCAGTCTGAAAATGAAGTACCTTGCCTAATACAGGTGATTTCCACAGCTGGGGGGAACGTGTTGCTTTGGGATTTGCGGGGTTTTGTTGGTTTTACTGCTGAGTTTATTAAACTGCCCTGTGAATTCCAGTAGGCAGGAACAAGAGAAGTAATTTACAAAGAGAGAAACTGGCTGGCCTCCCAGCAGGAATTTTTTCCCCTTTTCTATATTACATTCATGGAATAGCTCTTTGTCGTTTGTTTATGTTGCCTGTTTGTTTCTGTTCCCTATAGCGAAAAGAGATTGTGTTTTAAAACAGTTACCAGGTCCCCTTTCCCCCATGGCATCACACCTTTTCTGGGCATTTCCTGGGGGCTTGGGGAGCAGAGGACACTGGAGAGCTCTCTGCCTTCTTTCTTGCCTTCTTCCAATTTCTTTTTTATATAAACTGTTTCTAAAAGAAGACAGGCTGCAGGATCACAAATTCCCATGGTAGTGTTTTTACTAAAACTTCTGGAAATCAATTGTGATTCCTTGTACGGGTATATATGCACCTACCCATTTTTTTTAAAAAGAACAGTGCAGAGTGCAATTTCGCAGTTGACTTATTTTTTTCCTTTTTGAAGCCAGCGAAGAGTTCCCTGAGTAAGTAAAAGTTTAAAATGTGGCATAAGGGTTGTCTGCTTGCTCTTTGTGTTGCATGTCACATGTGTGCAGAAGGTCTTTTTGAAAGAGCTTTTCCGTTCTGTATTTGCAATGACATAGTGACATCTTGAGGTTGTCTCATGCTCCTTTGAAGTCTCCCTTGTCCCCTGCTGGTTGTGCTGCACAGCAGAGCTCCAAGCCGAGATCAGGCAGTGCGCAACAGTACCTTTCCATATACAAACCAAAACAGGCCCTTCCTACTGTATGCTTTGGATTATCTTCAGATTTTCATACACCTGTGCATTCTTCAATCACACAGTTCCTCCTGAGGTGTCTGATAATACGAGAGTGTCCTCTTTAGCTAGAGATTACACTTTAACACATCCTTTTTGGTTGCCTTTAGAAAGCTTTAATGCAGTCCCTTATTTTTACCCCAAGGAGACGAGTTTTTATTTCACTTCACATTTTTGGTTTTTATCCCATTTGCTACCCAAAAGTGAATTAATAGGAGAAAAAAAAAGTAGTGATTTACCCGTATCCTGGTAATTTGTTTTCTAACATAAAATGTTGTTGAATGTAATCTGTCTGAACTACTGGAAGTTGTTCTGTCCAGCTGAGGCTGCGCTGGCTGGTGTTCCCACCTCATCTAGAGTCCTGTGTGTAACTCGGGACCCCTTGGAAACCTGCTCTGGGGAACACACGAGATTATGTGATAGTCTGTCAGTTGCCTTCCACTTTTCTGATTTGTGCACCCTTTCCTGATGAGATTCTGTCTCCTGGAATCTCTCTGGTGCTTTCTTTCGCTCGCCTCTGTTATTTTGCTCACAGCCTTTCTTCAGAGGGCTGCAAGGAGGACCTTCTGTACTGCTGCTTGAGATCGCAGCTTTTTCTAATCTCCATTCAAATACATCCTTAGTTCTTTTCTGGAATTATCCTTTGCCTGTACATACTTTTTGTGTACTCCCACATTTTTAAATTATTTTTTTTAAACTGATGTGCACCCATTCATTTGCAAAAAATCTTTTGGAACTGACCTTAAAGCCTATACAGCGCAAGACTCCTTCAAGAAAATATAATGGAGGAAATGTTTCTTAACTGAGGAAGGGATGTGGTTCTCAGATATTAAGATGTTGGGGAAATTTTCAGTTTTCTGTGGATTTGAAATACTCTACTAAATTAATATTTCCTTTAAAGAGCAAAACTCCATCATAGCAATTCATAAAGAGCTCTCTCCAAGCAAAGACTTTTGGTTCATTTATTTTAAAATAAAGACTGATAAGCCGGTACAATAAGCTTTTCAGTAAGTAAGTGGAGGCCTTGATTCTAATCTAGAAAGTAATCAACAGACAAACCTCTTTTGTACGTACAGTAAGCTGATGTATTTGGGCTTGCTTCTAAGGAAAATGATGAGATTAATATCTTGCTTTTAAGAAATTCTCTGCCTGGGTGACGCTTTGCTGGCACAGGAACTTCCCCTCTCTTATGCTTTGAGAGATTCTTTTCAGAGTTGTTCCTCAAAAAAGCAAAAAAACAGTAACAGTAAATACACATAGAACGCAAGAAGGAGCATGACTTCAAAGCTGAGGAGCTGACGAGAGTGCTTCATCTGACTAGTTCAGGTGCGTAAGTATGCTTCTCACATATATATCCCCGGTAGATAATCTTACAGTACGTTATAATTTAGCATTGCCTTTGCCTATTTAAAAATATTCTGAGTAGAAATACGTATAGTATATTCAAATTGTGGTGTGTGGTGACAAGGAGATAGAAGGGCTAACTAGCTTTATGCCTGACGTTTCAACATGGGGAAAAAATGTCATCAGGATTTATAAGTTAATATGTGGATAAGTTCACGTGTTAGGAAATTTGGGGACAGATCACGCAACTTTTATGTCAAATGCAGTCATAAATCATACTTTTTTTTTCGAAAGAGGACTGCAGTACTCAGCAATGGTGTGAATGAGATGCCAGTTCATACCGGGATCAAAGTTAAAACATAACAAAAAGGCTTACCAAAACTAAAATCAATCTTGCATTCAGTGTTACTTAATTAATAGACAGCAGTCCTTGAAATAACTGTATCAGTGCAAAATTCTTTGATCTAAAAATGCCCTGGAAAGAAAATATTTTGACAAATGCTTACAAGAAAATTGTAAATTTGAGAGGAGGAATAAAAGTTGGTAATAACAAAAAGTTGATTTGCACGTTGAAGATGGTTGTTTGATTCTGTACATTCAAAGGTGGATTAACGTACAGTGATTCCTGTTATTGCTGTGAATGCAGAATATGTGTAATGCAGAAGCATCAGCTGAAGTAGGAGAATGAGAGCACAGAGTAGAACTTCAGGGCTCATTTGTGTACATTGCAGACTGTCTAATGCTTAATTTTTACACACTGAGTTTTAGTTTTGGTTTAGGCTTGAATTTTTATTCCAGTATTCCTTAATGCTTCCTTCTATCACTGCACTGTGCTTTCACTTTTTTTAACTGTGCATTGACTTTAAGGCCTCCTTCTTCTCCCTTATGTTGGTGACTATATGCCTTCAGATTTCTTGTTTTCAGGAAATAGCCTAAAACATTTTGAACTTTGTAAATATTTAAGCAATGTAAAGTACTGTGAATTTTGTGAAATTAGGGGGGATACTGGTTTCAGTGTGAAAGGGATTGTCTCGGGCCATGCTTGAACTCTTGTTTCTGGTATCTGTATGTACACACTCCAAGGAAAAATATTATTGGAGTAAGGGCTTTCTGTATTTTTTAATAATTTGATTTTTACATGGGACGTTGTGTAGTGTGAGTCTACCACTTACACAGAACACTTGTCAATAATGAGACAGCTGGAAACAGTGAAAACCTCTAACCGTGCTAAATGACTTTCTTCTTTTTTTTTTTTTGCTGTAGAAGTTAATGTTAAGTACTCAGTTCTCCAGTTTTCACACAGTTCTGAAGACAATGTTGTTTGGCCTCCATGTACCAATAAATATCTTCTACATCTTGGTTTTCTGTGTTCACCTTTTTAGATCAACTGGTTATTCTGAGGTGATAGTTGTTGTCGGAGGCTGTGAACGAGTTGGAGGGTTTAATTTGCCATATACTGAGTGCTACGACCCTGTGACAGGAGAGTGGAAGTCACTGGCTAAACTTCCAGAGTTCACCAAGTCTGAGTATGCAGTGTGTGCTCTACGGAATGATATTCTTGTTTCAGGTGAATAATTCTAAAAAATTTAAGACCTCCTTCTTTGCTTTGCTGTTTGGGGTGTCTTTTGGGTGGGTTTTTGTACTGTCAACATCCAGAAGCTCAACTGAAAGTCGCTTTCTGATGTAAATGGTCACCACCAGCCCCAAACCGATCTTCTTGTAGATGAAAGTGTTTTCTGGGATTTTCGCTTTGTACTAATTGGCAGTTCTTTACAGCTCATTAGATAGAAACTAGGTTATGCTCATTAAGTATGCTGCTTTAAAATATAGTAGTTATATATGGTAGTTAAATAGAGTAGTTATAAGTAGCTGCTTTAAAATACAGTTTTTGCAGCAACAGTTCGAAAAATTATGAGCAAAAACTCCCAAACAGTCTTTTTCCCAGCAGCGTGCTGGTTAAAAACACCAGTTGCCAAGGAGCGCTGCAGCACTGGTGCGTTGCTGGTGACTGGTTCCTGTCGTGTGGCTGCCTAGACTGCAGAAGAAAAACAGTTAAAGCTTATTCCCATTGTGGGAATGGAAAATGGAAGCAAATTCCTTTTAGCACCTGAGTTGGGGATCAGTTTATAGCAGCCTGTTACGGTGAAATGAGCAATAGCTGTCTGTTTTTAAACACCTCTTATTCAGTTCTTTAGCAAATTACAGGCTACAGCTGATGGTTTAGACACCACGCCCCATGTGTTAGTTTAACCAAACAAACCATCTCCTCAGATTTTAGTTCCTGTGTCATGTGAATAAAAGGAAGGAGGTGGATGCACGAAGCAAACAGAGGAACAGTCAGTGTTAGGGTTGTGCCATGGGGCACATAAATGGTTAAGATTTCGAGTGTCTCATCCAGTCGGTGACAGTAAAGAAACCTGAAGAGCATGGGCAAAAGCATTCCGGTCTCAAGAAATAATCCAGTGCGATCTCAGCGTGTTACTGGGAAAGCCACATATAAGTAAAATAACTTCCTGTATGTTTTCAGGTTTTAAATCCACTGAAACTTCTTTTTCAGTCTAACATATATAGCCTGCTGTGGAGGGGACATGTTAATAGTTAACATTTCTCATTCAGTAACGAATTCGTTCAAATTGGCATATCTCTGTTTTTAAAGGAGGAAGAATCAATAGCCGGGATGTTTGGATTTATAACTCTCAACTCAACATTTGGATCAGAGTTGCCTCCTTAAATAAAGGCAGATGGCGTCATAAAATGGCTGTTCTTCTTGGTAAAGTAAGAGAAGTATATTTATATTTTGTTTTGCAGTGGGGATGTTTGCTATATATATGAAAACTGGAGAAAATGTAGGTACATATTCAGTATTACTTTGTATTTCCTATCAATTATAAAAATACATATTTTCAAATAAAAGCATATGTTAAACAATTAGGCTTTTAAACCACTCAGACACTATCTGTGGACATGAAAATCATCCCCAACAAGCAATTTTTTGGGAAACATGCATCTGGATTTGCCTGTACTTCGAAAGCGCTGTCAAAAGTTTACCAGTTTATACAGTTATTAACAGAAACCGGTACTGCTCTGAATGTCAGCCCTGTGCTCTTTTATTTAATGTTTTATGTTGAAATGAACCAAATATATGCTGTGGGGAAATAGGAAGTTCTGCTGTATTTTGAAGGCCTATATGCCTTAACACAAAAACAGTAATTGTAATCAACTGCCCGTGAGGATTCCGTTAATGAAAGCTAGGGAATATGTGCATGTGGTGTCCCTTGGAGTGAGTAACTTCTTGGAGATTTGTAGCTGGAACAGACAGAGGGATGAAGGTAGACACAAATAATAATGAATTGTTTCTTAAATATGAGAGAAGCAACAGGAAAGTAAACGTTTACCAGCTGAGAGGAAGAAATATTTTGTAAGCAAATAGGAAACAAGTAAAAGACAGAAAAGCAAAGGGTAAATTCAGATGGACTTTTGCTGCTGCTGTTGCTGAATGTAATCTGTAAAAAGAGAAGTGCAGAGAAGTGCCTTTTTTAACAAATGCCATTCAAATAGGAAGTTTCTGTCTTTCTGTGTGTGTGCAGTGTCATTCCACATGGGACTGAATGGAACTCTCCAGAGAGTCTTTACCTATTATTTTTAGACCATATTCTTCTCCTCCTATGTATAAATTAAAAAATTTGAGGAAAGTGTCCCTTCACAAACATAGCAAATTAGGATTCTTGCAGCTTTAAATTGATTTCATTTTTAAATGTAATAACTACTCTAAAAATGAAATGGTATTTTTCACCTCTTTGCATAGGTGTATGTTGTTGGAGGATATGATGGGCAAAACCGTCTCAGCAGCGTCGAGTGTTACGATTCGTTTTCCAATCGATGGACAGAGGTGGCTCCCCTTAAAGAAGCTGTGAGCTCCCCAGCAGTCACCAGCTGCGTGGGCAAACTCTTCGTGATCGGTGGTGGTCCTGATGACAACACGTGTTCTGACAAGGTCAGCTAATTGTATTTGGTTGCATCTTCTATCCATGGTAAACAGAATAATATGATCTGTTTTTTAAAACAGATCTCTGTATGATCTGTTTTTCTGGTTTGGACTGAATGGAGTATGGAATTATGATAATACAAAAAAATACAGAGTAGAAAACCTTAACTCACTAACATACTGTTACTGTGGTCTTGCTCATGGATACTGTCATGGCTTCACAAGTTCTGTGAATACTTAACCCTGAGTGCTAGGAAAACTATGTTGAATTTAGCATTTATATATAGACACGAATGATATATGGACCTATATTTATCTGAAATGCATGTATTTGTTTTCAGGTTCAGTCTTATGATCCCGATAGTAATTCTTGGCTGCTCCGTGCGACTATCCCTATTGCAAAAAGATGTATTACGGCTGTGTCTTTAAACAACCTGATCTACGTTGCTGGTGGGCTCACCAAAGCAATATACTGCTATGATCCAATTGAGGACTACTGGATGCACGTGCAGAATACATTCAGCAGACAGGTAATTAACACTAAATGGCCTGTAGACATCTGAGAGGTATTTTTAACATTAGTATCTTGGCATGAAATGGCTGTGCACTTGCTTACACCTGTTAAAATTGCACCTCTGATTCCATTCTTGCTTTACTGCTTCAACTGTATAATTCTAAACCTCCCAAGAGTGGAAGTTTCTAAACCAGTAGCTTTTCAGCTGCCTGTCACTGTTAGCCAGTCCAGTCTTTTTGTTTGAGAGGGGTTACTGTTGGAGAACAGTGTAACAGATGTTTTAATTGGCTAGAAATTGATCTCTGTGAAGCTCTGCTACATGTTTTAGTTTAGACTGAAGATAGTAATTTCCTTATAACTGACTAAACTTTCAGCGTAACAAAAAATATCAAAGGCTGCTTTTACAGTGTGAAGAAACCCCCACTGTATAGCACAGAAAGTGTTTGACTTCAGCAGTGAGAGCTGTAGCACTTCGACATACGGAACACCGAGCAGAATTTAAAAATGCATCCCCTTGGTAGTAAAGTGTGTGTGCATCTGTTAATTTTCCCTGTGTTTTTAAAATATCAATCACATACTCTGCGGTATCTACCTTAACAGAAATATGTTCTTCTTTTTCTGACCTTCCCTCCATTCCTCTGTTTTGATCTGTGTTCTCTACTTGATTGAATATTTTTTCCATGCCTGCTTTTAAGGAAGACATAAAATCCTCTCTTTATTTCGAATAAGACATAGCGCTATCTTTTTCTTATGCACTCTTTTCTTAGTCATGGATTTTTTCCTCTCCGCTGTTTACATCCCTCTTAATTATCTGTTACTCCTCTAAGGTGCTGCTCCTTGTTCCTGTTTTTTTACATTAATAGTACCTACTGTGGTCCCTCTTCTGAAAACTTTTGTTCTCCCCTCCTTTCCTTATCTGAGGTATTTAAATGGTAAGTACAGTGCTCAGCCATATTCCTTGTCTGAGCTATGTGCGGTGAAGGCTTAGACCTGAAATACTCTTCTCTGTAGGACTGTGCTGCTGATTTCCCCAACTGTTGTGCTTTCTGCATTAGCCCTTTCGGGAGGGGATAATGTGGACAGGTCTGTTGACACATGGTAGTCACAATGCTGTCCTCCTGCACTGGGGTAGACATGCAGGAACTGAGGTCTCGTTTTTTAAATAATCACGTATTCCTTTGTGTATTTTGAAACAGGAGAATTGTGGCATGTCTGTGTGTAATGGAAAAATCTATATCCTTGGCGGAAGACGAGAAAATGGTGAAGCCACAGACACTATTCTTTGTTATGACCCTGCAACGGGCATTATCACAGGAGTAGCAGCCATGCCCAGGCCAGTATCATATCATGGCTGTGTGACGATTCATAGATATAATGAAAAAGGCTTCAAACTCTAATTTTTTTTTTTTTCTTGAAAAAAGAAGATGGTGTGAATGAATCCAGTGGTCTGCTGCAAGACAGGCTTTTTAAAGATTCCTGAAGTGGGAAAATGCCCTTTCCCTACATATGTGTTGTATGAAAATTTTATCCTGTGCCTTTAGAAAAAGGGTTAATTTAACTTACAAAACAAGCCTACAAATCTATCCAGTAACCAGAGTTCAGTTTTACCTGCTGTGGGCTCTGATACGAGAGCAGTAATCGTACATTGTACTCGTATTCAGGAAGTTTGCCCTATGTATGATTATTAATTAAAATCTTGGAAGCCTTGTGGGGAAAGTGCCTTTACAAGTATTTGTGCCTGTGTCCTGAGAAATGATATCTGCAAGGTGTTCGGGTTTTGCTAATTGGAAAAATAAATAGGCAAGTAAATTCCAAAGAGTCGTCTAGGATAACTACCTACAATTTTAAACAAGCTTATGTAATTATAATCTATATGCACAGCATTCTTACGAGCAGATTACTTGGCTTACAAGCAGATCATGCATTGCAAACCAACCCAAACAAAACCAGCTATGTAGGACAGGCATTAGAATCTTTGAGGAATGCTGTTTTTCTGAAGGAGAAACTGCATTGTAGTGAGCCACTGCAACATCTTGAAGTGACGACTGTGTACCTTAACGCTATGGACCTTATTCTTAGTGTTGCTAAATGTTCATCAGCGGTACAAGGCCACCAGACATGGAAAACCAGTGACCACTGGGGTGTAGGCATAAATCTGTGAAGCAAATTTCGAATCCCATTTCTTAACTTTTTGAATAGTATGGCTGAAGTCTGAAAGTTACTGGGTTCGTTCTTTGCTCACAGTGAAGTCTCTCTAAACTGTTGAAGGAATAAAGGATGATGAACTCTGGATTTTTCTGCTTTTCTGCATCACGTTATATAAATTACCTGGTGATAAAGGTAGGGACCCAGGTTGCACCCTACAGCTCATGGTCTTTAGGATAGCTCAGCTGCAGAGATAGCAGCGTACCCACCAAGTGTTTCTTGGCCTTTCTTCAGACAATCACTTACTCTAGTAGAGTTAAGCTACTGTATAAGATGGTTGGCCACAGATAAAGAAGTTCTGGGAAGGTCCCTCTCTCACCTGAAAAATATCTGTGGACCTGTCCACGTAGCCATATGAGGTAACTCCCACATAACACGTTTTGGCTAATTTTGAAGCCTAGGAAGCGTCTGTATTTTGACCACCACTCCCCCTTTTCTTAAGTCCTCCCTAGATTTCTGCACTAGGTTGCTTTATTTCCAGTACAGAATTGTATAGTTGAGGCACAAGTTCATAAAAACGGAAATAGCACTCGAGAGTTGGAAAATGAATAGGATTGTCTGTGTACCAATTTCCTGTTAAGTACCAAAAACCTCAGGAACTGCTTTTCAAAGGAATTCCGAGGATAGCAGCCAGTAGGGAAGTTGGTCAGTGCCAGGGTAGGGGAAAAAATCCAAACCATAAGGCCCCTGCAGAGGCAGCCCTGGCCTTGGGGCTCTGGTCTCCGTGCTTGCTCAGGAGGGTGAAAACAAGCACCATCTCTGGAACGTTGTTTGTTCCACTGGACTTTCTTCATCCATTTTCCCAGAGTATTTCTTCATGAGATGGAAATTCTGACCCTCAGTGAAGCTGTGCCAAACTGGGAGTCATCATTTTCAGTAACACATGGTCATGACTTTTAAAGAGCACTGGGAGCTGCACTTTGTGATGCATTAACTTGTAACCTCAGGAAAGGACACAAATTTCAGTTTCTGGCTGAATACCAAACACTGCTTTGTATATGTTAAGAATACTGGTAAAATACAGATCTCTGTGTATCAGTGGTGTAATTAGGAAGTCAGTCCCTGAGCATGAACGTTCACATTGCTCTAAAAAGAAAGTCCCTCAGGTAGTGTAAGACAAATGAATTGGATAAATTAATCCTTTTCTGAATTTCTTGTGTTTCTGCTCGCCAAGCATTACTTTGAAAAGGTAATTTCAGTACCTGTGAATAAGGTCCGTTGATATCAGTTACTGGGCAATTACCATTGCTATTATATACTAACGCTGTATATAACTTGCGCCATCATTGTAAATGAAAATGTAAAAAAAAAATAAGATAGGAGCACTTCATTAGAGATGCAATTTGAAAAACACCATCCTTTCCTTTGATTTCCTTCTTGTTTGTGTTGAGACTTGTTGATTGTCATGCTAAACTATTTTTAAACATTCTTTATTCTGTAGAACAATGACTTCCATGTATAAGAATCTTTTAATCTGTGTTTATAATACTGCACTACTCTGTAAATAACAAGATACTGCTTTCTATGATTTTGAAGATTCATTTTATAGTTTAGTTGTCTTTTCTTAAGAATTTATGTACTGTTACGGTTACCTATTACTTTGAAAAGTGACTGTGTTTAATGAACCAGTAAATGCAGAAACATAGATGTAGAAGACCCTGCTCTGTGACCCTGCTCTGGCAGGGGGGTTGGACTAGATGATCTTTCGAGGTCCCTTCCAACCCTATGATTCTATGATTCTATGATTCTAAGACTTCTGCTAACAATTCCTGAGAACCTGTATTCAGTGCTGAAGAGTTACAGATGCGGAGCATTGCTAAAATGGAAGTTACTCATGCAATGATTCCTTTAAAACAAGCAGTGATTTTTTTTTTTTGCATGTTAACTCTGTAAATAACTTGCACTTATTATTGCTCAGTTGGAACAATTATTTTTGGATGTACTAGAAAAGAACAATTCACCTTTGGTTTAATGAAAACTATTTTTCTAGAGGGACGCATTAGCTGGGAAGTCTCATTCCAGAGCCGCTTGTTCTCCAGTGCATTTCACTTGGATATAGATGAATTCAAAGATTTAAACTCTCACTATTATGCATATCTACCTACTTGCAGTTTATGGGCTTGGGCAGCAAGTTAAGGGTGGTGGTGTCTCAGCTAGGAGAGAGAATTGTTAATGTTGTCTAGTGTAATCAAAAGATTTCCATCATAAATGGTAATAGGTAGAGACACCTGCACAAAGATCTAACTTCACTCTAACCACACATGGGAAGAGGGCTCAGCTATCTCCAATGTCATACCCAAAAAATAAGTTCTAAGAGTTCTCTAATATTTCACTCCACTAAGCAGATACTTATCTTTAAACTGTTTCAGTCTTAGAAAGAAGTGAGAGTAAGTGTTTCCCTTTTCCATCTTGATGTCCACTTCATGAGTTATGTTCTTCTGTTCTTAGCAATGCCATGTTCATGGAAAGGAAAGTTGATGCTTCTAGCTTCAAGAAGGTTCTGAGTAGATAACACAGTACTGCAGTATAGTGCAGCATATAACCTTCTGCTTTTACAGTGCCATGCATTCCCTCATTTTACAGACGTCAAGCATGTAACATTGCCTGGTAATTGTTTAGTTGTACCTGTAGGCTCCATTCCTGGTAATGCTGAAGTAGCATAACTTGTGGGCTCTCTTCCATTTGTACCATCAGGTGGTTCACTTTGTTACGTGCCTGGTATGTCTCTGAGGATTAGGCACTGTGCTTTCAACTCTAGCACCAAGGGTCCAGAGTTCTACTGTTTATTTTTTTGTTTTAATTAGCATCGATGCAGTTCTTATCAAAACACTGCTTTTGCTTCTACTCTCTGAAATACAGGTATCTTTAGTACAGATTATGATGGATATGGACCCTTCTGATAATTTACTCAAGCTTTTTAAATGGTATTTTTAGTACTGCAAATTTTTGAGAGAGGCTGATGATGTAGGAAGAGGAGGTGCTCACCTTGACAAAGGTTCACAGAGGAAGCTTTGGTCACTTGTGCTTGAGAGCTCCAGTTTCTTCCTCAAAATAGTTGAGTTTACCACATTATCTTAGATAATTACTCAGTTTATCTGCTTTTGTTTTATTTGACCTACAAGGACAAAACAAGAAGCAGTCCTGCTCCCTGTGACTTCAGGTTTCCCTCCTGCCTGAGGCAGGGTGATGTGCTGGAGCTGTCGCTCTCGGTGGGTAGGCAGAGCTGAGAGCTTAGTCCAGCTCCAGAGAGACAAGAGGGGAACTCATGGGGGGTGAGAAAAGGCAGGAGGAAAGGCAGTGTGTGCATTTGGCTGGGCTTCCTGAAACCAAGACGCTCTGGATCCTCCCGAGTTTGCAATTCCATATGCTGAAACTTGGGTGGTAAGAATATTTCATGTTTGTCAACTCCCTGAACTCAGTTGGAGTGATAAAGATGGTCATCGCCTTCTAGTGGCAATCTTCAAGAAAGCCAAAGGTTCATCTTTCCTAATTGCCCAACTAGACAACTATACATGGGCTTTTTCTACCACTGAAGCTGGCAAAAGCCAGTTCAAGAGCGTTAAGAAACTTACGCAACTTGATCACTGTGAGGCAAAACTAATGTTTTCATCTGAATGTGGTCTTGTGCACACAAGAAAGGACAAATTAAATAGTTTGTTGTGACTCCTTTTAAAAGGAGTCTACAAGGTGAGGGTTTTAAGCAGAAATTTGCTGTTCTTGGCCTGCTGGCCAAGCAGCAATTTATTTTTTTTTTTGTAATATGTCTAGCACACAGGTTTCCTTAGTCTTGAATTATTTCAGGTGGCATTAATAAAAACGGATGTTGCTGTCAGTTTATTATGTTTGTGTCAGTGCCATGAGCACTGCCACAAAACAGACAGCAGCCTCCTACCAACCCCAAACCAGACGTGTGAATCACCCTGGCCTCGCATCAGCTGTCTTCCATAATGAATGTTACACGTAAATTCATGTTACTCAAAGTATATAGGCCTGATAGCGTTGCTGTCTAAGAACTCTATTTGCAGGAACGTTTCTTTTTTTCTTCTACGGAAGTGCTCCAGTCTCTGCTCATATGTTTAGGTGTGCACATCTG
The DNA here is from genome assembly GCA_013400135.1 of Rhinoptilus africanus. Taxonomy (NCBI): domain Eukaryota; kingdom Metazoa; phylum Chordata; class Aves; order Charadriiformes; family Glareolidae; genus Rhinoptilus; species Rhinoptilus africanus. The sequence goes on along the minus strand of VXBO01011811.1, from coordinate 143,610 downwards.
TGCCTGTGAATAATTCTGTGATCATTTTCTGATAATGCTGTTAGAAGTAATGCACATAAAAGCTCCTGTGTACAGCGTGTTGATAATGTAATTATGGCTTACTCTGTATTATTAGTTCCAAAGAAAATAATGTGTGTTAATTTTGAAAATACCTGTGCCTTGAATTCACCTATATTTTTATCTATTGTGATAAAGAGCTTGGATTACTTCTCCCGGTTTGCTGTCTGTATTAGGATCAGTCTTACTGTCACGACTGTTGATGTCCTAAGAGAAATAAATCTTGCCATTCATTAACTAGAATAGTTAAACCTCTTGTTTAGAATATGCCTAGAATGCTTCCATTTTTACGATGCTATGGCAGATTTAACCTGGGGAAAATCAGTATTTGTTTTTTCCTATTTTTTGTTTCCAGCACTCCTCAGTGACAAAGGATTTGAGTTCAGTCATTGACTTCCTGTCCTTAACATGTACAGTTTCTTGCTTTAGTCAGTAGCCTCTACGGTATTTCTGAACACTCCGACTTGTCAGGCATGAACCTCTTGTTCAATATACGTAATACGAAGCAATAATGTTGTGCAGCATGGCAATAAGCAAAATCAAGAGACTTGAATGTAATGTACCATTTACTGATTTCATATGTGTGAATGCTGGACCTATGAGTCAATTCTCCTTTTGGTGCACCTGTAGCAATTTGGAGTCAGATTAATAGGAGCTACTTGGCCATGGAAAGAGTGTTTACCTCCTGGACTGTTACTTATATTTTATCTTCACCTGAAATCATGTTTGGATTTTCCTTTTTTGCTGAGAAAGACAGCAGTTTGTGTTTTTCCTTGCCAGTTCCTTTATCTACTGAAACATAAAGGGCGTGGTTCCTCGAAGAGCTGATCTTGTCTTCAAGAACAACCTGGTGCAGCACAAATGACATTTGAACAAAAAAAAAAGTGCAGACCGCTTGCTGTGTGCCAGAGTCAATGTAACGTTATCTCACATATAATATTAAGGTCTTCAGATTGTGCTGACAGTAGAAAAGTGATTTTGTAATGTAGCGCAATTGCAATAACACCTGTTATATTTAAATATATATTTCTTGCATAATTCTTTGAAAGTTTTTTAAAGTTCTGTGTACCTAATAAACATTTGCCTTTTGAATAGTTCACTGTTTTATTTCGGTTATGAGAAGTTCCAGGGTGGGGTTTGGTGATGCAAGGAGGAAACTCCTTCCTCTTTTTTCTGGGCCGTTTATCCTGTTGGATTCTGCCCCTTTGCAGTCTCTATATGCATCCATTGACCTGGTATTCTGTCACCCAGTCTAGGTGTTTTCCCTGCACATCTTTCTGTCCTTGTCATGGAACTTACTATTGACACGAATAAAGGCAAGCTGGAGGCTGTGAAGAAGAGTAAACTTAGAAAGAAAACTGGAAAAACGATAAAGCAGAGGGGTGGGATGTGAGATACTGTTTAGTCCTGGGTGTTGCGATGGGAAAAGGATGTGAATGGACTTGGAAGACAAAAACAGCATGGGAAATCAGGAAAAGGTAATGTAATGCTAGGAAGGTGACTGGAAACAATACAGGTTGGGAAGAATCAGATAGAAAGTTTATTCTCCTAAAATTAGCTACTTGGCCATCTCGAGGTCCCACTGGCAGATGGCAGAGTAAGGGCAGAGATGGGGTAGTACTGCACTTAAACCGATATGATGGAAGTATTTGGTTTAATATGCCATTTTTTACAGATTACGTCCATTTTTTATGTATTTCCTGTGGAATAGTAGCTGTACTCCTGGCTTCCTCTTCCCTGTAACTTGTATCCTGGATCTCAGACTCACAGCTTGCTCTTAATGTAATCCTAGTCTTGCCTTCTTCCCAAAAACATTTAGATATGGTGGCAATCAAACACAGCTTCCATAGCTTTGCCCTGTAGCCCACTGAGATCTAATCCGTGTCACAAGGCTATTCCCTGTGTGGTCTATTCAGACGTGGGGTGTTCTGGATATAACAAAATAAAGCCCAAGGCACTGGAATCCTGATACTCGATATACTGTGTGTCTCTCTGACATGGCAAAATAACTATAAAGAGAAGCTCTTAGGTAGAAATGGTGCCAGACATTCTGCATTTCAATACAACCTACTTAAATGGACACAATGACATGCTGGATCTTTTTTTTTTTTTTCCCTGCAGCTTTGAGCTGCAGAAAAGTGAAGTTGCTGCACTAGTTTCAACAGTTTTGAACCCAGCCCCACGGAGATGAGAGAGTCTATACATTGTACTACTGAGATATGTAGCAGTTTTCAGATACTTTCTAATGTGAAATAAAACTTGGCAAGCCAGCTGTGTGCTGCAGTTCTACAGCGTGGCCAGGATCATTCACAGCAACTAAGAGGCTCTTGCTGTGGTGCCATAAATAAGTTACGACCAAGTTCAATGCTCGCAGAAGTTCACTTTCATGAAAGAAGTAACATTGCCTGAAAGGGAATCCACAGACTGCAAAGCAATGGAAATAATTTTGAGGGCTGGAAGCCCATCTTAAGATATTTTAAGTCTTAAAAATAGTCAAGTGGCAGCAATATTTTAACAACAGCCTCTTCTCTTCCCATTATGTAGGAGAAATGAAGAAAATAAAACTGAGCTACATTACATACTTACGTTTCCTGATGACCATGATACAATTTCAAGTATAAGAATAGTCTCAACTCATTTGCCATAGTTCACATTTGTTGCTTGGTAAGAAGTCCAAAAAAACATTGTAGTGGTGGTCCTGAAACGAGAAAAAAAAGAGGACTTTAAGGCTCAAGCCTTGAACGTTCAGGATACGCTTGCTAATTAGTGGCTTTATAAGTAAGTTTGCAAATACATGTATGAGCAGGACATTAATTTATGCTGGTTAGCAGCTCACTGGGTGAGCCATGGGACTACCACAGACCAAAGCACCATTTGCCACCAGCCACACCTGACAGAGGTGTTACAACCTGGCCAAAACCAAACACAAACTGTGGTACTAAGTGCGCTAATTTGGACAGTTTTAGCCCTGATTTGAGAGAGTGTGAAACACAGAGAGCGGTAAGTGCAGTATGAGATGTTTTTGAAGCCTATCTGTGGGGAGATGAGAGCAAACTCCTTGTGCGCGCAACAGGTGAGGGCAGGCCGGGGCAGCCCCAAGACGGGACACTGGGCCCTCAGTGTCCCGCACCTCAGAGGGGCCGAGCCTCGTGTCCTGGGGCTTTGCCTAATCATCCCCCCTCACTGATCGCTACGTGGGATATCTTCTTCAAATTTTATTATTAGAGTTGCTTCAGACAACCGCTTCAGACAACTTTAATTATTGAAGTTGGGATTAGGCCAGTACATGAGCGTATCTAAACAGAGACATCACAGCATTGCCAATTTCGGTGATTTTCTGGTGCTGAGGGTGTCATGCCCACCGGTGCTCAGGGTTAATTAACGCCCAAAAACTGCTCGTTACCTCCGCACCCAGCGCCGCAGAGCGTCGCGGCCGGGTCTCCACAGCCGCTGCCGTCCGGCCGCCTTTCCCTCAGCGGCCTCCCGCGCTCGCCGCCCCCTCCCTCAGAGCCCGAGGGCGCGGGCGCGGGCCTGCCCCCCGCCTNGGCCGCCCCTGCCCGGGGGGGTGTCACCCCGCGCTGGGGGAGCCGGGCAGGGCCTGGGGGGGCTCCTCAGGAACGCGGGGTGCGGGCCGAGGGAGCTCCCGGCTCGGCGGCACAGAGCCATCCCTTCCCCCTTCCGGGAGGTGGCAGCGCCTGAGCCGAGGGAAACGCGGCTCTCCCGAAGCCACCCCTCAGGCCACAGCCGGCTGTCCTCCCGGATCTCCTGAAGCCACCCCTCAAACCCAGCTGGGTCTCCTCCCGGATCCTGGTGGGCACCCCTCAGGCCGCAGCCAGCTGTCATCCTGGATCTCCTGAAGCCACCCCTCAAACCCTCGCAGGGCATCCTCTTGGATCCCGGTGGGCACCCCTCAGGCCGCAGCCAGCTGTCCTCCTGGATCTCCTGAAGCCACCCCTCAAACCTTAGCTGGGCATCCTCTTGGATCCTGGTAGGCATCCCTCAGGCCGCAGCTGGGTGTCCTCCCGGATCGGTGGGGCGCAGGGGACTCTTCGCCTCGGTGAGCAGTGGTTTGCTGTGGCAGCACGGCCATGGCTGCGTGCCCATGGGCTGTGGCGAGCTTCTGAGATCAGGAGGCAGTTGAAGCTCCTGGACCATACGGAATGGGACCGGCGCCCAGCATTGCAGCTGTGGGTTAATCATTAACAAAGGGGGAAGGCGATGTCCCAGCTCTTTCTAGGCCTCCCCATGGTGGGAGGTTGAAGCTTGCCCAGAAAGTCACTGTGGGTGGTGTTAACACTTTTATTTTTCTTCTCAGTAGAATAGTGGGGAGAACATGTCTGGGATCAAGAGAGTGATTGCTGAGAAGGACCCCGACTATGAGGACATCACCATCACGCATCCCAACAAGCGTCACAAAGCAGCCGAACAGTCAGGTAGGAGCTGTCTGATCCAAAGGGATCTTACAGGTGGAGTTAGAAATGGTAGGGGTGTGCATGTCCTCTGCAGACATGTCAGAAAAGGACTGGAGTAGGAGCTAAGGGGTGAAGGGCAGAAATTTAACAAGGGAGCTATCGATGCCTCTGTATAGCCAAACGAAGATGTGGCTGTTGTACATGGAGCCATTCCTACCTGCTGGATGATCTGGGCTTCAGTAGTGGCAACAGTAAAGCGTGGGCTTGCAGACTTTGGTGCATGATGGCAGCTAGAGCATGAGCATGGCCCCAGCCATCTACTTTGGTTCCTATTGCTTGCCAAAATGTTCAGCAGTGCATATTCCCAGCAGTTGCCAATACTGAGATGTGTTCCTACCTGTGCATTTGTTTTGCAGTTGAAGTCTGCTTCCAGAAAGACTGACAGTTTGTTTACATTTTGGAGGATACATGGGGTGGGCGGCAGGAAATCTGTGACCCTGCAATAGACTGGCTCTTGGAAGAAGGCAAGTGCTTGCAAGAGTAGGCAGATGAAGTGAAATGGAGCGGTGTAGTAGGGGTAGAGCAGGGAGAAGGAAGGGACTTTGAAAGATGCAAGGGAGGAGGAGGAGGAGCAGCTACTGACCGAAGGAAAGGTGGATAAAGTAGTGGAGAGAGTAGCTGGATGAGTAGGTTTGTGTTTGGTACACTGGGATATGCTTGCTTTGGGAACCAGCCTGTTGGCAGGGTGCCCGGGACAGGTTGCAGTTGTCTCTGGGCAAATGAAGGTAGAGCTTCTTGCCCCTGGGACAGGGAGTCGGCTAGTGATTTTTGGCATGGCACAGCCAGTGAGAGGCTCATGATGGGAGGAGCTGACAAACAGGGAGATGAGGAAACCAAAGCTGGCTGTGGGATCTGAAGAAGATCCAGGAACAGAGCAGGATGCCGGAGCTGCCAGTTGGAGAGGGATAGATGATTGCTTTGCTGGTGATGTTTTGGAGGACGGCGCACAGCTGGACATGTCTGAGGAGGCTGAACTTTGGGTTGAATGTGCTGCTGGGGAAGTCCTGTCTGTGAGGTCCGTTAGGGGCCCTGACAGCAGAGCTGGCCATGGCAGAAGAGCATCACCACTCCCAGCTGCCTGCCCCGACTGGCTGCCAAAAGTTGCCACCCTCTGTGGTGGAGTATCCCGAGGACCGCAGGCGGGTTTTTTAATCCGATTCTGATGCAACTCTTCAGAAGGTCTTCATAGTTAGCAGGCAAAGTCTCAGGGCCTTGGAAAACTATCCTTGCCAAAGTGAACTTTCTCTTCAGGTGATGCCTCCCAATTGGCTTCTTCCTCTCATGGAAGATTTCCAACTTTCAATAGAAGAATTCCTTAAGTATACAGATTTCAGTAACACAGCGTTCATTACGGACTGTGGTTGATGCTAAGCTGGGAAAAAATATGAAAATAAAGTGTTCTAAAAGCCTCTGTAGTATAACGTGCTTTAATTGTCGTAATGCTGGTGTTGCATGGCATCAGTCTTGGGAAGAGATGCGGTTGTCCCTGTCTGAACTGGCCATCTCATACCTTATTCTGTTTAGGTTTATTTTAAGTGTAGCCTTACATGTAAATTTCGGAGGCATGCAGTTCATGGGTTGAGGAAAATTATATCCCTCTGGTTTTTAATTTGGCATTACTCATACAGATTCAACCGTAATTCTGTTTTAATGTACACTTGAACTATTTCTGGTCCTAGAATATATATGTGTGCGTATCTGGAAATAAGTAAATATATTTAGGCTGCCCCTGTTGCAAATGGAAACATGAATTGCCTTATTCCTGTTGTCGATACCTGATCAGGCAGTAAAATTTTGTGTGCTAACTAGAACATACCAGCACAGTTTTGACTCTCTTATGATTTCTTTGCTCTTTCTATGGGGATATTAGAAACCTCTTCAAACAGATATGTACCCTTTAGATTAACAAACGCTTCCTCTGAACTCAGAACAAAGTCTTGGTGTTGTTACCTCCTATTCCACATAGAAGCAGTGTTGTTTTCCAGAGCTGTTTCTCTGATCTGCTTTGTACCAGGATAACTGACTCAGGCTGGAGCACCTTTTTCAGGCTTGCTTCCGGAAGTACAATTCCTACTTTTCCAAGTTCTTGCATAGAACTTGATAAAAATGTTGTTTGAACCCCCTGGTATAATGGAGATTGCTTAAAGGAAGGGCAGTATTTCAAGCCTATGGTAGATGGAGAGCAAAAAGAATTGTTCTTCCTGTGTTTATACATGTTCTAGAAAAACACAATGAGATGCCAACTGAATTCTTAGCCACTAATTTGCAGTAAGGTATTCACACAGTTTGAAATATCGAACTACTTGCTTTCCACCAAGGTCAGTAAACTCCTGCTGAAAGGCTAACGTTTTTTGACTGCTGTGCTGGAAGATAATTTTGTAAGAGGTAGACCAGCTTTTGATAATGTAGTTTATTTTGTGGGTAATAAAAGGCTTGTAGGCACTCCAGAGCAGTCTGCACTTCATGCCAGTGCTAAACACGTGAAGTAATAGTTTGCCCTATTATTGCTGCATGATGTGGTGTAAATTTCCTGGATATGAATCAGGCCAAAGAGAGCAGAAAAATGTACATAGTGTTCCAACGGACTCTAGCACAATCGTAGCAGTAACTACACTTGTACGTAGCAGGTTTAAGTTTTCCTTTTACTGTTTACAGCTTTATGGGGGTAGAAGTAAACAGACTGGTCCTGTTATTCCCATCTTCTGTTATTTGTCATCTCAGACTTAAAAAGGAAAAAATAGACCTCTACATAAACCAGCCTTTAAAGATACATGTGGTTTTTATTAAGACAAATTACTTTCTTTTGCAGAAAAATGGTCCTTCCCATTTTTGTGTGTGTGCTGAACTTATTATCCCTTCAATTCTCACTCCCTAATGATTTCTAATCTTTATTTTTTCAAATAGAGCCTCAAAAATAGAAATATAAATACTTCCTTCTTTATTTTCCATGTGTTGCCTTGTATAGCTCGAGACGTTGCTGTGCAGAAGATTGAGACAATTATAAAAGAACAGTTTGCTGTCGAAATGAAGAGTAAAGAACATGAAATTGAAGTTATAGATCAGGTATAAAGGTTTTGTTCTTAATAAATACATAAGATCGTGGTGCGTTGGAATTTCGGGGCATTGCTGTAGTGGTTATCCATTAATATATATTACCTCTTCTTCTTGTAGCGCCTGATTGAAGCAAGAAGGATGATGGATAAGCTGCGTGCCTGTATTGTGGCTAACTATTACGCATCTGCTGGTCTCCTTAAAGCTGGAGAGGTAAAAATTAACTTTGGGAATTATAAAACTTTAGGGAATATTTGCTAAGGAAGACGCCTAGTTCACTGGCTGTTCAGCTGATGTTTGGTTTTGAGATGGTTTTCTGAAATAGTGGAGTATGATCTGCAAACGGGGTGGCAGTGGGAGAGGAGGCTTGTGTGTCACTGAACCCTGGGCCTCAGGTACTTGGCAAAGCTGAGCCTTCAATGGGCAGTTGAGAAGCCGTTTAGCAGCATTCGATTCTGGTTTCTGAAATACTCTGTGCTTTTTTTCATCAGCTTTTGCATGAGAGCACCTTGCTTCTCACACACTGCACAGTTTTTCTTTGCAAAGTCCTGAAAAGTGGGGAACGTGTTTTCCCATTTCACAGGAGAAGAATGGAAGCAGATGGCGTTTTGAAACTTCTCAGGATAAAGAAATAAAAATCAAGATTTCTTGAGTCTCGGGCAGTGCCATTCCTCCCTCTCCTCTGGCAGCCAGTCTGTTAATAGTTTGGTGAACAGCCAGTAAAGCAGGAGGTAAATCAAGGAGATACCACAGCGAGATTAAAAATTCACAAGATTAAAAAAACCCCAAACCCTACTAGTTAAACCTTAGTTCTGAGCACTCTGTCCTTAATGGGCTGGTAATCGCAGGGTGTTGGTGACTCATGCAGAGGCCCATGCAATCCCAGTTGACCTGCAGTTCACTACCAGTTTAGGTAGTTCAGTTACCATCTGTTCAATTCAGAGAGTTGATCTAGGTTTCCAGTAAAGAGCTGATTATCTAGTACAATGAGACTTCATCTTCCATGCAGTGGCTTGCACTGCTACTGCTGTTTTCCTGTTGTGATTTCCAGAAGGCTTGGAGGGGGGTAAAACCAGAGAGGTCCAGCTTGTTTTTCCCTCGGTGAACTTGAGTTGGGCAACTGGAGTCGAGAAAGATGTGGTAGTGTTGGGAGGCTTGGAGATCTCTTCTCCCCCCTTGACTTTTGTGTTGGCGGCTGAAAAATGTCAGATCGGTTCTGATCTTTGGAAGTGTTTTATCCAGTGTCATCATGTGTCAGCAAGAGCTTGTACTGTCCTCTGTTCTTGTTCTGCCATGCAGGGTGTTTTTTCCTTGCTGATTTTACCAGGATAAAGAAATACTAACTTATAGAATCATAGAATCATAGGGTTGGAAGGGACCTTAGTAGATCATCTAGTCCATCTTTTATCATTGCTTCAGAGTGTTCACAAAACTTACTGGTGTGGCCTTGCTTTGTTTAGTTTTCCCGAAGTTTTTTATGAGCTTATGGCTAGCATAGCTGTATCTTTGATTGCATTTTTATTTTTTTCAAAAAGTTCCTGATTTGCGTGCAAGCTAAATCAGTTCTCTATTTTGAAATTGTTACTGGTTTCTATTTTCTTTGTTGTCTATTTTTAATCTGTGGTTTATGTGTTTTTGACTTGTTTGGCAGTGAATGATTGTCTTGTTTCTGCTTCTGGTAGAATGGGAATCTTTGTAGTTTAATTCAGAACTTCAGAAGATCATTTGCAAATTCCTAACATGTTCTCATAAATATAAACAGTTTTTCAACCTACTGCTGCTGGGGTTTGAGGCTTATGATTCCATGTGATTACAGTTTAATACGTTTTCCCACAAATTAGTGGACAAGCTGTTGGTCAGTTTACTTGACTAGAGGTAGGGAAAAAAAAAAGGGTTCTTGGTGGTGGTTTGTTTTGTTTTGGGTGGTTTTTTTCGGTCATGTTGTGTGTGTGTCCTTGCCATTGGATACGTGGATATAACTCTCTTAGGTGCGCTTGAGCAGGTAATTGAGAGTTGGTAATCGCTTTGCTCACGTACCTAACAGACAATTGGAAAGAAAGCTCTCAAATGAACCTCTGAAGTCCAAGGTGGATCAGTGTTTAATTCCACTCCTGCTACCACCTCTCGCAGGCAGTTCTGCCGCTCTGCAGTGGTGCTGGTGTCTGTCCCCATGCCACCCCCTCCATCACATTGGCAGAATTCTGGATCGGGGAATTTATGTGGATTAAAAATAACCCTGCAAAGGGAAAAGAACTCAAAACAAGTAAAACCAACAGAAAACCCCAAACAAACAAATTCCAATTTAGTTTCTTGATTTATTTTTCTTTGTGACCTGCCCATTCCCCTTGAATAATTGTCCCAGCCCGGCTGATCCGGGTGGTTTGGGCAAGGAAGAAGATGAGCGTCTTTCAGCTGATACTGCTGGCAAGAAAAGCTGTCAGTGCAACTCGAGTGTGCGCGTGTGGCTTCAGGAGCTGGAGTGAGGCTATCTGTGGGTGCTCTGCTGCTGGCAGAGGGGTGTTTCTGCTGCCTTCACTTGCTTCATCATCAAACCAAGGTGACAGGGAGGGCTGATGGCTGGGAGGAGAAGTGGCTGAGGGACACTTGCTTTGAGTGATGGGTGTTTTCCTTGCTACATCTGAGGTTAAAAGCAAATGCAGGAAAAAAATATATTGGGCCTTCATCACTGTAATGAAAAGAAAAAAAATGTATTTATACACACACATGCGTCCCTGTGCTCCCCCTTGCAGGTTTAGGAGGATGTAAGATTTGCTCTAAGATGCCCATTTTGAGTAAAGTTTGCAAACATGCCTAAGCACATTATTCTTTATCCTCTGTTAAGCTTTGTGAGCGGACAGGATGCTAATATGTGTAGCTTGCCTCATAGGCCCTGGCAAGACTGACAGTATCAAAACTAAAGAGTCTGATGCATTTACCTACCCTGCCTAACCTGCAGGAGTTGGACAGTTGTGGTCTTTCACATGGTATAAGATCGTAGGTGGCTACATAGGAAGGGAAGCTTATTATTTTCAAAGGATCAGTAGGCTGCAGTCATCCTTTCTGAAATCAGGTTGATTTCTGACATCAACAGTCTAAAGGAACAGATTGAATTTGGAGTCCTGTTTCTGTAAAACGGTTGTAAGCTTTTATCTTCTGTGGCATATGTTTTTCCTGCAAGGCAGCTGATTAAATATTTGCTCTTTCTTCATACGTTGACTTTTTGCTTTGCTCTAGCACAGCTTCATTTTTATCTGGGCTGCAGGGAAATAGTGACCGATCTGCCTGACCTCTTTGTTGCAGGGGACCAGGTCATGTGATGCGACAATTCTTAATCACCCTTCAATCAAGAAATTCTTGGAATCACCCTCCAGGTCCTCGTCTCCAGCTAACCAGGGCTCAGACACTCCATCTGCCAACCACTCCGAGAGTGACTCGCTGTCTCAGCACAATGACTTTCTCCTGGACAAAGACAATGGGAACTTGGACGCAGATGAGCGTCTGACAAACAGCCTGGACCAGAGACAGAGCAGAAATACTGGCCGGGTAAAGTAAAACTCGAGTGGTGGTCAAGTTGTTGGAGGTGTGTGCTCTGTCTGGACTCAGTGCTGGCACCAGGAGCTCTTCATGTTTTCACCCACCTTGCTGAAGATCTGTTTCTTACCCTCTCCAACTGCTTGCTCCCACTCTCTCAGCCTGGCTTTGCTGGAAGGCTAACTGAAGTGCATGTAACTTGGGTAACTCCTCTTAACTCAGTCTTGCCCAACAGAGAGGTCAGCCAGGCAGCGGTGATAGCTTTCGATAGCATTCGTGTTGGCACAGCTGTCTGCCACTGTCTCAGCTGGTAGCCTCTGGGGAAGGAGGTGTTTCACGCCTTGAGCAAAGGTTTTTGCTGTGCAGGTGGAAGTCAGGTCAGGAAGGGCAGATCCTGGAGGGAAGAACAAGGTGTGTCATTGCCAGCAGTGCTTTTAAGTAGTAATGATGCCGCCTGGCCCTGGGTGCCCCTGGGGACTGCACTGCTTAGAGTGGTTGAAGCACTGGAGTTTGGGGCTTGGCCTCCTTAGCAGCCTGTGCAGAAAACAGTGACTCTGGTGGATTAGCTCACCCTGGGAGCGTCAGCTGGTACAGCCTGGGTGCATAGTTTGGGTTGCCTTTGTCTTGGTGGCACTGCTTGATGTTGTGCTAATATCGCTTTTGCTTAACTGAACCAGACTGACCCAGGTTAAAAATACCTTCTTTCGTAGTTCCCCCATACTTTTTTCTGTGTTATTTTTGACCTGGATCCATTCCCTTTGTGGCTTGCCGTGCAGCTACAGAAATGCTTCACCTGTCAGCTGCAGTTAGCTCCACCAGAGAGGTTCTCTCACTGGCTGCAGGTGAAATGTGCCTTAACAGGTGAGATGAAACTCTTCTGTTTCCTTTCAGTTCCTTTAAGCTGTCAGGCCTGACAGAGGATTACGGCCTCTAACCCAAACCAGGGTTGTCTGCATATCATTGTATATGGCTGCACTCTGCACCTGAACAACTTGCAATAATACACGGTGGAAAGAGACATGATTCTGCCTCTGTTAAGCAGCGTGACACCCTTGATATCAGGGCTACAGCCTGCTGAAACCCTGCCTAGGATCCGTTGCAGAAGGCAGATATACAATCTATAATGTGGACCCACTTATATCTTAAACCACCAGACCAATATAACTTGTTTCTGCACTGGGGGCATTGATGGAGCCCATTGATGGGACATTGATGGAGTATTGCTTGGGTATAGCATGTTGATAGGCCTTTGACCGACGCAGCCTGTGGCCCAGAGGTGGCTGAGGGAGTGATGAGGAGGAGGAGCTATCCCAGCCTTCTGTGGCTCCTTACTGTGGTTTGGGGCGTCACTGACTTAACAGAGGAGGTGTAGTGGTTCCTAGTGAATCCACTGCTCCCCACGCTGGCCCTCATCTGCTGAGTGCTCAGTGGAGTACGCTCCATGAAGCTGCGGCACCAACTCTGTTGTTCACAAGAGGATGGCATTCCCTAATTTTCTGGACAGCCACTTTATCCAACAGAGTCGTAAAAAAGCCTCTCATTTCTATGCCTGTGTTGGCACTGTGGGCGGTCATGATAGTGTTTTATCAGGGAGTCTTGGCCACTGCTCAATAGCTGAGGTTGTGTTACAAGGTTGCTTAGGCTGGATTTATTGTGCCCAAGTGTTGCAGTGGATTTGTACTCTTACCTAGATGTCACTGACGTGGTATGGCTGGCTGCCTTCCCTGTTGAGGTGGAGCTAAAGTCTCATCTTAAGCCCAGTCTTGATTCTTCACTGTGAAGCGATGCTGTAGTCCCGCAAAGCAGCAGAGGCTGGGAATGCGAAAGATTTAGATTTTCAGAAGCCGCTTGTGGGAGATTTAGCTTTGGTTCTGATTAGTGACCAACACGATGCCACTCTAGCAGCACTTGAGTTTTTTTCAGATAGTGCAGTGGCAGTGCTTTTGAAACCCAAGCTGAAATCATGGCTCAGATCCACGTTATGTTGCATAATGTATGCTCAGTTAAGCCCTGCAGTGTACACTTGGCTAGGTAGTATATCATTGTTGCGTGCCTGAGTTGCTTAAAAGTGCCTAGATAACAATTTAAGTATTTTTAGGGATGATTCATTGTTGGTCTCCCATTTAACTGTGCAGGTTTACTTTTTTTAACACCACCTTACGTTTCTAGTGCCAAACAAAATGATGTTTAAGAGGAATGTTTGGTTTTTTGTTTGCCTTTTTTTTTTTTTCTTCCCCTACCCTCAGGACAGTTCGGGTGTTTCAAGCTCTCAAAAACCAGGACAACGAAATGCCGGACTGTCAAATGATGAAACTTCACGGCTTTATGTGAAGAAAACGATTGTGGTTGGCAACGTCTCCAAGTTAGTATTCAGAGTCTGAGGAATGGTCCTTTATTTCAGGATTAAAGGGAATAGGAGGTTAAAATTAGGAGCTAAATAAAATTGCTAGACTGTTATAATATGAGGTGTTGCCCTTAAATAATCACTGTATCCAAGGCTGCCTTCCTTGAGTGTCGGCATGATTTTTTTTTGTGGAAGGAACAGGTGTTTTAGTAATTGTCCTATTTATTTATTTATTTATATGTTTCTGTCAAGGGGAGTCTTTCAGCCTTTTATGACCACTTAGAAATTCCAAGTTTTTCCATGAAAATTTGGAAAAGCAAATTGTCCTGAAGGCTAATTCATTGTGGCCATAGGGACAATGTGGGGTTTTTTAACAAAAAAACCCCCACTACCCCAAACAACCAGAATGAGGAAAATTGTGACAGTCCAGCATAGTCTGAAGAAATTAATTTGTGCAGTTTTTATTTATAATATTTTTCCAAAAAAAATTTAGGACAGGTACTATACATACACTTTGAACTTTGATGAAATTAGTGGATAAAGGCATTTATTTTAGGAAACTATGGACAAGTCCAAGTTTTAATTCTCCACCCTTGGACCACTCAAGTCAATCTTTTCCTCTTGCATAGAAAGTAGCAAACATTTGCTGATGAGACCTATGGCGTTAGAATTGTGTCCTGAAAATCTGCCGAAGCTTGGACCCAGAACCAAGTATTGACTATGAAGTTTCTTAAAAATTTGTACGAAGAATTGTTATTTTTTGTATTTATGGTAGCGGGGCTGCTGATGTTGTGTTCTGGTGTGGTTTTGCTTCCTCGTATCTCAGAATAAGATAGGGAAAGGGATTTCACAGTGTAAGAATGTTAAAATTAAGTCTTCCTGACTAAAAGCCTTTAAATGGACAAAGTTCATAAGGCAGTTGTGCACTAAAATAGAGGAAATATGTTAGACGCATCAAATAGATTATGGGACCCATATCTGCTTCTGGATGAACTGTCAGAGTAAGGAATAACAAGCATCTCCTATTTTTTTGCCTGATCTTTCCCGAAGTACTTTTTGTGGTATTTAAATATTTGCGATTTTTATCTTGTGTTTGTTTTTTTAATTTCTTTGCCAGGTACATTCCCCCTGACAAGAGAGAAGAAAATGATCAGTCAACCCATAAATGGATGGTGTATGTCCGAGGCTCTCGGAGAGAACCCAGCATAAATCATTTTGTCAAGAAAGTTTGGTTCTTCCTCCATCCCAGTTACAAACCTAACGACCTGGTAGAAGTGAGGTAATAAGGAATTATTCCGGTCACTATTCCAGTCTTTATGCTTGCCAGGCTTACTGTGACAAATTTCTTATGAAGTTAGCAACTTCTTTTCCTGATTTAGTATTTCAAGTCTGTCTTTAACCTCTGGCTTGGCTTGACTTACTCTGAAAAAAATAGTAATAATAAATTAGTTTTTATGTAGCAAATGTGCCAGAGAGGGTGTTTTGGAATTTCCTACTTAGAAAAGGCAGTGAGTTGTTGCATGTCATGCTATTCATGTGAGTTTGTGCGTCTTCTGGATGTGTTACACACTGTCTGCTGCACGGGTTAGACTTGTGTTGCTAAAAGAGGTGTTTTCTACCTTCCCAGTGTGGAAAAGAAAGAGGAGTCTCAGAAAGCTGTTTTGCCCATAGTTTTAGTGATAGATGTGCCTTTAGGCAAGAAATTGTGTCCGTCTCCCGAATATTTCTCCAGTGGCATTGGCTTCATGCTTCAAGGAGTTTCCCATCCGTGTAACGGTGCTGGTGCTACAGAAACAGAGCAGCTTCTCTGTCCTCTCCCCAGCCTCTCTTCAAAGCTGTCACCCTCATGAGACGAGCGGGGTCAGTTCTCTGTCAGCTGCTGCAGGGAATTGCCCTGTGGGTCTTTCATTCTTGCTCTGTTGGACAAGACGGAGGGAAGATGCCTTCAAACTACTTTTTGTCTTCACAAAGAAATTATTCTCCACAGGATGCTCATCTGCCTCCTGTAGGAGGGTGGGGAGACTGCCTAGGTACAGAATGGCAACGTAATTCTGGCAAAATTAAACTACTGAAAGGCAGCTGCAGAAAGACTTATCTGAGAAGTGTTGTTAAGGCCAGGTAATGTTTCTGGGAAGGCAGCCCTGAGCAGGACGAAAGCAAACTCCTTTGTGTTTCTTGTGTAACATACTAAATTACACTCGACTGCTGTCTTTTGTGTCTTTCGGTTTCCACTGATGTCAGTGCTGTTTGTCTTCCGTTTTAATCCCATCTGGTTAATTGATTTCTTGTTGCACAGTCCCAGTCATAGTAGTGAACATTAATGTTCTGGACTAAAAATAGCCTTTAAACCTCGTGTGTTTTGTTTTCTTGCAAAACTACATTTGGGATTTGCAATAACAACAAGCTGAAATACAAAGTAACCGTACATGTTGGAGATAAATAAGCCCTTCTTTTTCAGCTTGGAGAATGACAGCGGTTGAGTTTGCTTTTCCTTGTTGTCTGTATGTTGTTCTCTTGGTGTTATATGAACCATATACCTTCTTGATTCTAGTTAGGGAATAGCAGAAAGTGGTTGCAAAGTGCTGCACTGAAATTTCACCTTGCAGCTGTGTACTAGGAGCTGACTTGGGGTTTTTTGAAACAAGTATTTTTCGTTTGGCATGACACAGCTTTTTTTTTCTTTCCTTTTTTTTTTAAGATGCTTGTTTCCCATGTTCTCTCATCCGACAGTGTTCTACCATTTTCTTCCCTGTCCCCTTGTGCAAAATAAAAGTATGTTTTCAGATGTCCAAAGCCATAAAATTCTCATTTCTGTGTTTGCTTTCTCTCTGTGGTGAATAGCAGGCCTAAAAATAGCTTTAGTTGTCAGCTAGAAAAGCAGTCTTTGACTTTCTAAAAAAGAGATAGGTGAAAGCTATACCACTTCTGCACCCAAAACCTGAATCACTGTTTGTTTCCAGAGAACCTCCGTTTCACCTGACCAGGAGAGGCTGGGGAGAATTTCCTGTGAGAGTCCAGATACACTTCAAGGATAGCCAGAACAAGAGGATCGATATCATACACAATTTGAAGGTATTTGAACAAAATATGTGAGACTCAATGAAATGAGCTCTCCTGCATAATCTAGAAGAGGCTCCGCCTGTGTGTGTGTTTCTGCCTCTCTCTGTTGTGTGTATGTCCTGCTGGTTGTTTGCACATGAATAGCTGAGCTGGAGAATCAGAAAAGATCCAGGAAAGCCTCTTACCTTGTTTCTCGACATGCAGTCGATGTGGTAGCCAAGGAACCCAGCCTTGCAGAAACTGGAACTGATTCTGCTCACGGCAGCAAAGCATTTACCTATTGTTTCCCTACCGTTTGAGATTTTTTTATCGCGCTCTCCCTGGCTTTAACTTGACGTGGTGCTGCAGGGCTGTCTTTCTGTTGGGAAGGTGATTGCTGTATCTGTTCTGTTCCTTCAGCACTTGCACCTATCAGATGAGCTCTGTTGGTAGAGTGGGCAGGGAGGGGCTGAGATTTCATGTTCATTCCTCCTTCCTTTTGAAGAAAGCCTTCATTTTCTACTCATTCACCTGTCATGCAACACGCAATAGGATTTATAGTATGCAGCAGTCCTGGAGAACTAGGCCATTGCTCTTGCTTTCTTTTAATTATTAGTCCCTAGCGTTAATGGAATTAAGTCCTGAGCTGGTTTAGTTTCCTGTTTCTTTGAGCAGTATGATTAGTTTTATTTAAACTCTGCCTGCATTAATGAATTTCCTGCTAATGTGGATACCTCATTGCAACCCCAAATAAAGCCAGTAGAGAAGGTTGGAAGTGTTCTCCTGGAATATTTAATGCAGATGAGTAAAATATATTTGGAGGGAGATAACTTGGGGAGAAATTAGTAACAGTACAATGGACTTCGTGCAGCAAAGAAAGCCCAAACTAGAGAAGAAAACTGAGCCAGCCCATGGCACACAAGAACTCACATCAGCAAATCTTTGCTGTTTGTGTACTGAGCCCATGGCTGCTGTGAGGTGATGTGAGTGAGTTGAGCTTTCCTCTGTGGCTGGCAGCCTGTCTGCCCCTGAGCTCTGAGCACCGGGAGCCTGTCAAACCCGGCTTTGCTCTATAAGTATCTTAACAGATGCCTCCTCATCAGCTGATACTCTGTGTGAACAGTTTTTTAATCCAAACTGTAGTGCAAACATAGCCTTTGTGTTGGCTATTTTAAATCTCTGGGCTTTTTTCTCACGATTATTTCCTTATATTGCCATAAGGCATAAATAAGGACACTCCTTGAAGGCTTCTCGTAGATTGAAATAATAATTGCCCCATCTCTGGAAACATTCAAGGTCAGGTTGGATGGGGCTCTGAGGAACCTAATCTAGTTGAAGATGTCCCTGCTCATTGCAGAGGGGTTGGACTAGATGGCTTTTAAAGGCCCCTTCTAACCCAAACCATTCTGTGATTCCCCAATGATCTCATTTCCTTCAGCTTTTTTGTTCCTTTCTACTTTTGTGTAGGTTTTGGGTTGTGGTTGACTTTTTTTTGCAGAAGAGAAGGGTACTAAACAGAGCACACAGATTTCTGACCCTGCAGCCTCAGAATATTTGATGCACTGCTCCTCAACTTACATGGTTTCGACCCCTTTCAAACAAATTGTAATGTAAACTTTAGCTAATATATAGCTTTTCCCTGGTTAATATAAATATATTGTATTGTTTTACCTAGTTGGACAGGACCTACACAGGCCTGCAGACACTTGGCGCAGAAACGGTGAGTCAGCGGGTTGTGGGATGGATGTTGTACTTTGATTCCCTTAAGGATGTTTAAAAAGAAAAAGATACATGTGACTAGGCACAGAGTCAGACCTGTTTGATTTCACGATTTCTGGAACGTAGATTTTGCTCTCTTGTTAAATGAAATGATTATGACACCCTGTCACTATTCATGACAACAGTCACTTTTTCCACTTTCTGATTCACAGGAGACTGTTTCCAGCTCTTCTTTCATGAAGAACTTAACTTGTACTACAGTTTTAATTCTTATTTCTTTGTGGACCTTCTGGTACCAAATGTCTTGATTTGCATTCTGCTGTGCTGCAGATCTCATCTATAAAGAACTTAAATTAAAAGAACCACCCAACTATCCTGATGAAATTTTGCAGTATATTAAGTACTTCTAAGTTTCTGCCTCTGTCAAGATTTAGTATCTTCATGGAAAATGAACTCTTTAAACTTAAAATTTAAAAAAATGAATTAATAACTCATAGTTTGCCATATCCCTAAAGGGTTTTTCTGTAGTACTTTCCCCTTGTACTGTAGTGAATGGAAATTTTTATGATGAAATTGCATTATTTCAGCTTTTCAGTCTATGGAGAAAACATTAATGTGAGATGTCCACTGTGATTAAAGAACACTTTTGAAGAGTAGATAATGTGGTGTGTTTCTCAAGGCCTTATCAAAAAAGACAGAAAAGGCAAGCTGCAGTTTTGTGCCTGTCCCTAAGGGGATATGCAGTCCTTTCCTTAGTGGGATGCTTGGAGCTGGGCTCTGTATTCCTTACAGCGTTCACTTCAGATTTCCCCGTGGACTGTGAGATGTGCTATTTTACTGTGGTGGGTAAATGCTGCAAGATTTTTGTCTTAGCCCAGGTGCTGCTGGACCTCTGGGAAGTCTCCCTGAAATGAATGGGAGTTTTATGCAGAGGTGGGGGCAGGAGAGGGAGAGGTTTGCAGACATTAAAATAAGAATAAAGGGCATAGTTGTTTTCACTTTTTATGTCTTTACCAAGGTCCCAAATATTAATGTAATCCTTTCACCTCTTTCTGGAAGGTAGTGGATGTGGAGCTACATAGGCATTCCCTTGGCGAGGAGTATCTCTTCTCCCAGTCTTCGGAGTCTGACCTTTCTGACGTTCCTGCATCTTTACCACTGCCATTGAGCATCCCAGCACCAGTCAAAGCTTCTTCACCAATTAAACAGTTGCGGGACTCCAGCCCAGATGCTTCTGTGGACAAAGGTAAAGCGAGTGGGAATGGGTGAAATCTGAGTTCTTGGAACCTCAGCTCTGCTGGATACCTCCTCTTAATGGCTCTGTGGCTTAAAGGTTGCCAGTGCTACCTGCTCCATGCTCGCCTCAGATGGTTATTTCCTCAATGTGCTCTGAAATGCAATTCAGAAATTGTAATGGTTTACTTGCTTCTATTTTTCTAAATGTGGAGTTTGTGAGTGGGCTCTGTTTTGCTAAACGTAGTGAATATGGAGCTTTGTGCAGTGGATGTAGTTGGAAAAAAAAGTTGTTGAATAGCACTTGTAGTTTTGTTCCTGGCAAACTGTTCTCAGGGGATTTTTTTTTTTAGGTTTCTGAATGTTTCGGAGACTGTGTATAGATTTAAGGAATTGGTCTAGTGGTGTGTTCAGTTATATATGTTGGTGTTTAACATGATTTGACTGTCAGAGAAAAAAATGACAACGTAAAGATGGTGTTGAACATCGGAAGTGAAAAAGACATAGCATATGCTTGTCTGAGGGATGACATCTGTGCATGTCATGGTCTCTTTCGCACCTTCCCCTGTAAGATCAGGAAATGCAGCGCCCTTTTCAATGGGGCAGAAGTTGGTGCCTCAGGATCGTTTGAATAGCTTGAAACAAGCTAGTGCTGGCCACTTGGGCACACTGTTACAGTTTTCAGTTTGCCTGAAGTAGGAAAAGCAGTGCCTCTGTTAGAGACAGTGCCTCTGTTGGCTTTGTTTTCTGAAATACATGGTGTCAAGGCTTACATGACAGACCTTGGTTAACTGGGCTGAGAAACAAGAATGTCTTTTATGTTTTGCACATCTTAGTGTCAGAAACTTGCTGAAAACAGCAACTTTATATTTCAAAATACAGTCGCATGCAACATGGTTTGATGCCTTTCTTGATTTATCCTGACACGTCTATGTTCAAGGAATGGCTTTAAGCTGATGTCTTGCGTGATGTGCTTTCTGGTAGGCACCGTTACGCCACCAGCAGTGTCCTGGCTTAGCAAGAAGAACGTCCTCTGTTTAAGTGCAATGTTTTCTTGTGGCCAAAAAAGGGGAAATGCAGACAAATTTGAAATACTTTTGTTCAAACAGGACTTTTGTTCAAACAGGAAGATACACATCACCTTTAGGTGAGCAGTGCTACAGCCAACAGGAAGGAAGTAAACCTGCCTCTTTCTTACACTGACAGGCAGTGGCTTCTCTCCTCTCCTTCAGGTTGATTGATCTCCTTCTGCATCAGATAAGGTGGATTCCTTACCCCAGGTCAAAAGGCAGTAGATGGTCTCCTTGTGCACTTACTCCACAACATACACTGCGAGATTCTCTGCGAAGGAGATCCAGCCTTAGTCCTGTGGACCCCTAACCGAGGACACAGAACTGTCAGCAGCTTTTGGTTAATGGAAGAAAATGTGTTAATGGTTCCAAGAAAATGTGTGAGAAGTGGCTGATCACCTGCCACAGCCGAACAGGCTGTGCATGGTAGCATTTTATTCTTCTGTTCAGAGACAAATCCAACAGGCTTGCGCAGGAAGAACCCCCTGCTCCTCTTTCTCCCTGTTCAGTGTTGCCCACCAGTTGCTTTTCCTTCCTTCCTTCAAGAGTGTGTTTGTCATACCTGAGTTTTATTTGTGTAGAGAAGCACAGTAAGGAACTAGATGTCGCAGCCTAAGAACTATTTCTCTTCTTTTCCCTTTTTAATCAGGATTCCCTGGGAATGCTGAAACCGAAAGACATGCCACGTTTTATTCCCTGCCATCTTCGATAGAACGGACTCCCACCAAGTTAGCCACACAGAAAGTTACCTTTGGCTCTCATGGAAATTCAGCCTTTCAACCCATTGCAGCTAGCTGTAAAATAGTGCCTCAAGGTCAGAGTCCAAGCCCTGCAGAGTCGCCAGGAAAATCCTTCCAGCCTATCACCATGAGTTGCAAGATTGTATCAGGTGAATGTTAGTTTATCCCAGTGTGCTTCACCTTGGAAAACAAGAGAGTGAACCAGTTGGACTTGTTTTGCATCCTTCCCTTCCTTTACTGCCAGTGTGTGAACACCAAGCAGTAGGAAATTCTAGAATAGGGAGCTAAACACATTTGTAAATGTTCGAGGAAAAAAAATACAAGTGTGAAATGCCTCACATCAGATCAAAAGCAGGATGAGAACTGTTCGCTCCCTGTTCTTGAATGCTTTTAAGTATGAAAATGTTAGTCTTTAACTGGACTGCTACCCACAGAAAGGCCCAGGCAAGGACACATCTTCCATGTGTGGTATTTGTATGCGGGAAGAAGCCATTCTTCTCCCTCCTGCTTTCAGACAGCTGGGAGTGGATTAAGATGAAATTTTTTTCCTGATTATTGGGCAAATAATTAGGGTCAACCTTGTAGACTCAAATGGTCCCTCTTGTACTTGTGATATCTCCTCAGATGGAACAGCTTTGGTCTTCCAAAAGTCCACCCTCTGTTGGATTAAATTGTCAGCTGGCTGCAGTGAGCAATGTGATACTCTTTTGATAGCTTCCGAACCAAATAAGGTCAAGGTGCTGTTTACTCATTTCACTTATAGTCGCTTCCCTGCCTGGGCATGATGCCATCCACTGGATGATGTTTTGCATCAGAAACTTTTAATGTGCAGCTCACCATGACACATGTTGTGAAGCTGGAAGGTGACCCATTATATCCCTTCATCTTCTGGTATTCAGGGTAGAGAGGATGAAGCACCAGGTATCAGTATGTGTGATTTCTGATGATCTGCTCCCAAACAATTTTCCTCAAGTTTGTCTGGTTTGTTGGGGATTTTTAATCAAATTTCAATATTTTTTCATTGACATCTTAAAACTGTACTCAGGCTGATTTACATTTGAACCTGTGCCAAGTGCTTTCTTCTTTCTTAATAAGCTCTTCTCTTGATCTTCTTTCCCAAGGCTTCCCAGAAAGCTAGAATTACAGAGGCCATCCTATCTTTCTTAAAATCCTTGGTCTATTCTCTGTTTTTCTTTGCTATTTAAATGTTTCCCTGCTAAATACTTTTCCAAGGTTCTGCTGTCTGCTGAGAAGTGTCACCCCTTTCAGATTTCAAAAGCAGTTTATAAGACATGGGGATTCTATTTGATCAGCATTTAGGTTCCATTTTAATTGTCAATCACTGCCAAGAAAGCAGATTAACAGGCAGTTGAAGCTTAGTGTGCTTGCTGCCATCTCTCTTCTCTGATCGCTTCCTTGCCTATCCTTTTCTCTGCATTTCTTGTTCACCCCTGATGCAGCTCTTTTCTTCTGTGGTTTTTCTCTCTCCTGGTCCTCTTACCCAGAAATTGCACATTTTACAGTTTGCTTTCAAGGGCTACTGCTGTAGTGAGAGCAGTGAAGAGACAAGAGCGTCCGTGCCTGTCTGACAGCTGCTGTATCGCACAGCCTTTTTATGTGAACTGCTCAGTTCCTAGCTCTGAATGCCTGTATCATGGGCTTCAGAAGGGAAAGAGAGTGCCTATCAAGGAGTGCAGCTCTCTTTCTTCATCTCCTTGGGTAGACTGGTCTTGACAGTGAGAATGATTTAGGTAACGTTCCTCAGGATTCAGGAATGGACAGATGGCTTCCCAAGGTCCCTTTGAACCCTGCTTGTCCTGGTAGGCAGAGAGTGTCCAGGGTAGGTATAAGCCATAGTGCTTTACTGCCTTTTCCTTTCCTTCTGTCTCCTCTTTCCTTCTCCAAGTCTTGTGATCTCACTCAGGCTGGGAATTGCCTCCTAAAATAATGTTCCTTCTCTAAGCCATTTAAGTAAGTACTGCTATTGCTGTATTTTTATGTTCTTGCAACATTGACAAGATAGAAGCATTGGACTTTTTTTCTTAAGGTTCTCCAATATCGACCCCTAGTCCATCTCCGCTACCTCGTACCCCAACCTCCACTCCGGTGCACATGAAGCAAGGCTCTGCTAGTTCAGTCATTAATAATCCGTATATTATTGTGGACAAGCCTGGACAGATGGTTGGAGCAGCAGCCACAAGCACAGGTGTGTAGTGTGATCACAGAAGGCAGTGGCTGAGTCTTACCCATTCAAGTTTACTCTCCCTTTAAAATAATTAGTATAATAACAGCATTTCAGTTTGCAAAGATAGAATTGGACTCGCAAAGGAGATATTGTTGGTTTGCACAACTGGCCGATGTAACAAGGTTAAGAGTATCTCAGACTTTAACGTAACTTCCTTTAGGAAACAGCACATATAATGTAAGGTAAACTGAATTCACATATACCTCTTCAAAGACAGCCTGTTCTTTGCAGGCACAAAGGGAAGGGGAGAAAGTAATGTAGGCTGTGGTGCACAGAGATTTAAACACAAATGGTGCACAGGTGATTGGGTGAAGACTGTGTTGCAGATATGGGCAAAAAGCATGGAGAGCTTGCAGCGACTTGCAGATCAGTCTTAAGTCCCAGTGTACAGAGTTCTAGACATGTTGAAATGGTTGAGTACACCTGAGTTATCAGGAGAACAGCCGTGCTAGTTTCTATTGCTGCTCTCAACTTCTAGCTGGTCTGATTCTGGACGATTTGGATTCCTCTAACTGGATTCCTTGGTGTTTCAGTGGTGACGTAAGCCTGGGGACAGGGTGGGGGGAGGACTGAGCTGCAGAAGATGGGTGATGGATATGGGAGTCAACCGATAATCTGTGTGCTGGGGCTGGAGGAAAGGTTGCTCGAAAAGTCATGTATTACTTGTAGTTTGTGGCCAAGAACTTCTGTCTATTTAAAAACACTTGATTGTGTATGTGTGTGCTTGCCAGCATCTCAGAAGGATACTCAGAGCCATGTGGTGAACAGCAGTGTCCATGTAACACGCAAACCCTTCACTGGGCGTGGTTGGAAGGTGCAAAAATTCTTCTCTTAATAACCGTTCCGCCTGTTATCCGAAGGAATACAGCTGTCACATTCATTTTAACTTCATCACAGAGGGGAGTTGGTAGGGGGAGCATAGTCACAGCTGAATTCTTTTTAAAGTAGGTTTTGGGGCATTCTTGGTAACACTGAAGCTGTTTCACCAATAGGGTGGGAGAGGTTGTTTGTTTGGGGTCTTCCTGTCTTTTTTTCTTTCCCGTTTCTTCCTCACTTCCAGCTTGACTGTCTACTTTGCGTATGTGGTTTGTCATGGTTTGGATAACTTCCATGTTCTCCTGGTAGAGATTTGTACATGGAGGATAGGATCTGTAGAGGCACCAGGTGGTTTGGACATAGGAGTCTTAACACCACTAAAGGTGCATTTTCCTACCACATTAGTGTGGTGTAAGTACAGATTGGCCTGGAAGAAACTGCCTGCATCCTGCATGAATCAGACCAGATCAGTGGCAGAGCAGAAAATTAATACCATCCCCTCCCCAAATTCAGCATTTTCAGGTAGCCTCATCACCAGACCCTGTGTGAAGGGGCAAAAAAGAATGTGGAACTGGCTTTTTGGCAACAGCAGCCGCGCTGGATTGAGTGTGATGTGATATTATAGACGAAGTCACAGATCATATTTAAAAAGAGGGGCAAGATCTGAAGCTTCACGCTCTGTGAAAACCAGCCTTCCCAAACCCCATTATTGTGAGAAATGGCTGTTTGTTTACTTTTAAATTTAAGTGAAGGTTGTAGTACAACTGTGTGAGAGACTATTACTGTGTTTTCCCATGTATAATCCATGGCTTTGGCATCTCTTACACAAAGGAAACTAACAAACCAAACCAACAGCAGTAACAAAACTGCTGCTAAGCAACAGTGTTGTTTCCATGCTCTGGTGATGCAGGGTAGGTTCACCACTGCACCCCCATCCATCTTGGGTGGTCAGGAGGGTGCTGTGGCACTCGTCTCTGTATGATGAGTTTGCAAGAGCAGTCTTCTGCAGACTTCATTCCCTATTTCTGTTTCTTCCTTTTCCCTCCCTCCCTCAGTCCCTTCTTCTTGTTACTCCTCACTTTGTCTCCCTCCTTTTCTAACCTACCTTTTCCATCCAGCCCAGCCTCCTCCAGGCCTTACCCGTGCCAGTGTCTGAGGCTAGTGTAGGTTCAGAGGGCTTCTGGGCAGTGGAAGGTGTTACATCTGCATCAGCAAATTCTGACTGGCAGCTCATTTACTGTCCTAATTTCACATACTCACACCTCCAGCGGATATCCTCAGCCACCCAGGAAGGTGCCTGACCATTTGTTTGCAGGAAATGGAGCTCTGAGTGGAGAGTACCTTCTCCGGGGCCTGAATTCTGCAGGTAGAAATTCAGTAGTGGATTTGTTTTGTGCCCATGCCAACTCCCACCAATGTACCTCATGGAGAATACAAATCGAAATGCAATGCATCTTAGTAGAAGAGGTTTCGTGTGTTCAGTGGCACCACTTCCCATCCCTCTCCTGACATCTGCTTTATTTCCTGATACACAGGGAGCCCAACCAGCAAACTGACCAGTGTTTGTCAGGCCTCTCATGGAACTGGATCTCCTGTATCAAAGAGCAGTTTTGTCACCTCAACTGTCAAGGTAATGTTCTCATTAGGTGCGTACTTTCCATTTAAAATCCAGCTTCCTTTCAAGTAGGGCTTTTGAGTATTATCAGTTCTGCATTTTGGGTTGGCATTTCATAAGAAGGTTTACAGTATCTAACAGATGGAGTCATGAGAGAACATGGTGGTTATACAAGATGATAGTGTCACTTAGTGCAGCTCTAATTAGATTTGCCTACACCTCTGTTAAAGGTGCTGCTCTTCTGCTTTTCTACAAGGAAATCCATGGAGGGCATAGTTCTCAAAGTGTCTTATCTCTCAAAAAAGCTCTTCTGTATCTGACTTTGATCTTCCTTAGTTTGTTAGTGACGGTATGTGATTAAACCAGAGGCGTCTACCTCAAAACCTTCACTCTGTTCATTATTTTTGTGCAGCAGCTGTTCCTAGCAGCCTGAAAATAGCTCGTTTAGTGGCTTTACAACTGCCTGCATTTAGAAAAATATTTGTGTAAGCAGTGGAGTAACGAAATGTGTAAACAAACAGTGATGAATAGGGTTTGTGCTTCTGATCTGCAAAGCCCAAAAGGTACAGAGCTGAACGGTCTCACGTAAAATCTCTCCCACATCTTGTACTAGAAAGGATATTTCTGGCAGGCAAGAGGCATCAGTGAGGCTCTTTCTGAAAGCAGATGGTGGGTGTGCTGCTGAAAACAGGAGCGTTTCCCTGTCTCCAAGTCACAAGAATATTAATTCTGGATATGGTTGGAGGGGGAAGATGTGCCAGTCAGCCTGCAAAGAGCAAATCACTTTACATTTGGAACTGAAATGCTTCCTGTGTCTGCTAGGGAAAAAGCAGTGAAGATTGCTGTCTAAAGCAATTAGTTGGGAGTAGCATTTTAAGTGTCAGGTGTGCAGCTATTCAGCTTTTAAAAGCCTGTCTGCCCAGATGGATTTCACTTCACTGTATTGAAAACCGTTCATTAGTCTTTATTTTTCACTGGTTTGGGACAGTTCTGTCTGAAAGATTTTAAATGAGTCAGAGTAGGCACATGTAGCAGTTGGATTCTGTATTTTCAGGGCAAAGTTAAAAAATGAATATATTTTTAAAAATACAAAAAACACCTCTGTAAACAGAAATGTATATTGATTTATGACCCTCTGCCTTCTGGTTGGTGGAAGGGCTGTGATTTTACAGTTTCTTTAAAGAGGAGGGGCTGTCTGGTGTCACAGTGTAATGGTACAGATTATGCTTAACTTGCCGCTTCTCACCTCTTCACTGAGTGCTAGTTTTCTCTGTATTTTTTTAATGACTTAAGGCTGTGTTTCTTCAGTCACTTTAAAATGTCTTATATGCATGCTGCTGTTGAGAGGGCTGGTTATGCCTCTAGCCCTGTCTTCACACCTTCCCCGTTTGCTACCAGTTGCGTAGTGATGTGGCAAACCAGAGCAGACAAGTGGCCTGGCTGAAAACTAACCTGGTTTTGGACATATGTTTAATCACAAGGAAGACAGCAGGAGTATTAGGTTAGAGTCTGAGGGCTTGCTTTCTGGTCAGGATCCGACCCAAGGATGGGTCGAGTAATAGTGAAACCATGGCTTTGGAGTTCACATTGATTTTAAAAGAGTATAATTATTTTAATTAAACAAAACATAAATGTAACAAACTTCCTCAAACGCATTTTACTTCTCCACCAGCCTTCAATCCAGGAATGACAGGTACACGATTTTGCAGGTGTGGAAATGTTTTTTGCTCAATTTAGGTATGTAGCCTCACTTTTTCTGCCAAATGGTGAGTTCTGCCTGTAAAGGCTATGTGCTGTCAGGTCTTTCTAGTTACAGGAGAACAAAAATTCATCTGAGAGAATTTTGCTTGCAGATTGAAATTGAGCATTTTATTTGACCATCATTAAATTAAAATAAATAAATAAATAAATCTTATAATTAAACGGAATTTTCTGTCTTTCAATTTGTGCCTGTTGACTCTTGGTCTTTCATTGGGTACTATCGAGTGTTGTCTGACTCAGTCTTCTTTGCATCTTCCCATTGGGTACTTACACTCATTGATAAGGTCCCCTCTCAGCCTTGAATTTTACAGCTCTGAAATGCTTTGTATAAAAAGCTGGGGCTGGGGGGGCCAAACAAGTCCATTTCTTTCACTTGTGTATGATATGGTAAGAAACCAAGGCACCCTTACTGCTGCTGGAGATGTAAATTTCCAAATACAATTTGCTTTGTAGGTTGTATTAAGTGTGTTACACTCCTTTTCCTTCAGTGCTGACTGATTTTGTGAATAGCTTATGGTAATTTAGGACTGCCCAGGTGATCCGAGCTACCCTTTATTAGCAACCATTTGTTTTATTTCTTGTATTGGACATTTCACCAATTTTTGCACCGTGTCTTCCTATTTGCAGCAGGAGGATTCTCTGTTTGCCACCATGCCACCTCTTTGTCCTATCGGGAGTCATTCCAAGGTGCAAAGCCCCAAATCGGTCACTGGAGGACTTGGAGCTTTTACAAAGGTATTCCTCTTGGCTTTTGTGCCAAGACAAGATGCCCAGGAGTGCTATTTCATGCTGATTTGTGCTGCAAACCATGTGTCTTCCAGTGCATGTAAAACTATTACTGGCACCAATATGTCTTGCTGCCAAGAGCTCTCTAGCACCTCTCAAAAAAATGTATCTTGTTTTCTTTTCTTTTTCCATGGCTTTACTGTTCCTGTGACCCTTCTTCCTATCTTTTCTTTAAGCCTTTCTTGGTTTTTTTTGAATCACTGTCATATTGAGGCTGGTATTTTTAAAGCTATTTTTAGTGGGATACAGCAAAAGTAAACTTGTTAGGAGTTTCTTAGAAATGCTGTAGGGATTTCTGAACCTTGACGCTTAAGAGTGTGTTTCCTTTGAAGTTACCATCCATAATTTGAAGTTGTTTCTGGCAATATTAGGGTGATCCAAGTAAAAGGTGGTGGAAGAACACCTCCTACCAGTTCCAGTCCATACAGCAATCTAACACAAAAAACCACTGGTCTTTCTTGAGTCACCAGTTGTAGGGATTAGATTTAGGGCCTTCTCATTGAAACATAGAGCATTCACAAGAGAATAATATCAGCTATAATAATTTACAACAGTTATAATATTACTTATAATTTTGCAGGATAGAAAAAAATTGAAGTTTAGAATGTGTGCTCAAGCTGGAGGGTGCCTAGAAATCGGAAACCTTAAAGTGTTCTGGCTCCTTTCTGAGGTGGAGGGCCTGAAGAGGTCAGGTCTGGCCGTGCCCATCGTTAGTATGGCTACTAGTTGTAATAGCAATTACTAGCAATTTCTGTGATTCTGTAATTTCTATGAGCACCTCTCAAGTTTAGAATGCTTTGTAAATGCAGCCACCCCTCTCACACACTTGTGTGTTGGGAGTAGCCCCCTTCTTGGAGCTGAGTTAGAGAGTGCCCCTGGTGCTGTGTAAGAACCACCTCAGAGTTTACTGACTGTTGCCTGCCCTTTCTTGCAGACAGGCTGTTCCAGAAATTCTCCCCACTTATTTAAAAGTGTTTGCTTTTTTTTTTCCCTTTCTATTTAAAAGGTGATCATAAAGCAGGAGCCGGGAGAGCTGCCCCAGCAACCCCAACTACCAGCGACAGGGACAACCACACAGACCTCTGTGCAGCAGTATGTCACTGTAAAAGGGAGCCACATGTTAGCCTTGTCACCGCAGAAGCCAGTCGTGAGCACAGGCGAGGGGACGGTGCAGTCTAAGGTATGAGGGAGGCACTTGAACATCTTTGGTGTGGTGTAAGCTGGCTTTCTTGTGGTTTCATTGCAACACCTCATGCTTCTCTCAGGGGTGCAGGGTTGTTTCTGTCTCAGACCCAGCAGCAGCACCATGATGAGCTGGGTTCCCCATGTGCGCAGAGTGTCTCACATCATGCTCACCTGTAGTCCCATAAAGGGAGCAGGAGGAGGAGGCACTATTGCATTTTGTTGTGTACAGGGAACA
Source organism: Rhinoptilus africanus (assembly GCA_013400135.1). NCBI lineage: Eukaryota > Metazoa > Chordata > Aves > Charadriiformes > Glareolidae > Rhinoptilus > Rhinoptilus africanus. The sequence goes on along the minus strand of VXBO01011811.1, from coordinate 113,711 downwards.
TCTCCCACTTTGTCTAACCCATTGCAGCAGTGGGGTGGGGGTGTTTTTGAACTGGAGCCTGTCAACCTGGAAAGCTGGCTGCCATCATCAGCTCTTGCTGAAACTCATCCAGGTCTTTCTGCAAGAGGAGGCAAGTTCTTTCTTTGGACAACAGGCCTGCAATGAAAAAGAACAGGACAAATAGGGAGTGGGGGGGAGGCTGAGCCAGAACTAACATGAGGTGGAAGCAGTCCTACTTGAGTGGCAGCTCAGGTTTTTTATTGTAGGAGTCTGTGCCAATACAGTGCTGCTCTGACAGGAGTGACGCAGCTTCTGAGAAGGCACAGTAACTGTGCAGTGACAAGATGACAGATCTCTCAGAAATTGTCTCCAGTCTTGCCTTTTTCCATTGTGGATAGAGTCAAATCATGTGCCAAGCACAAGAGACTACACACGGAGCTTTCACTTTTGCATAAGTAAATACATACTTGCATTTGCAGCAGTTCATTGTCCTTTTTACTGCCTTGCCTGTTTGAGCAGGTATGCAAACTCGTGTTTGCCTGCAGTTATTGTCAACACATAAAATTGAAGCACTTTGTGGATTCTGCTTTGAGGCCATAGCTTTCCCAGGGAGTCTGTTCCCATGAGTGTGTTGAAACTAAATTTCTGTATCTCTGTGCTTTGCCAAGGCAAGATTTATCTTCAGCTGGAATTAAGCCATTGCTTATATATCAGAAAAAAAATGGAAGCGCCCTGTAATTTGAATGTACTTAATCTTTTGTGGGTGCTCTGAAATCCCGGTTGTGTTTAACAGTTTATCTTTTTACTTGGGATTGACCTCTTGCCAATTTAATTTTGTTTCTGAATGAATAGCTTTTGTACGTGACTAGACATGTATAAAGTGTCCTGAAATGTATAGAGATGGAGGAAGCGTACCAGCTAGAATTCACATGCTAGCTCTTGCCAGCAGCACATCATCCAATACTTATTTGTTGCAGGTTGTTGGCGTTCCAGTTGGTTCTGCTTTACAGTCGACAGTGAAACAAGCGGTGGCTATCAGTGGTGGCCAGATACTTGTGGCAAAATCTAGCTCTTCGGTAGCAAAGGCTGTTGGTCCGAAGCAGGTTGTGACTCAAGGTGTAGCCAAAGCCATCGTGAGTGGAGGTGGAGGGACAATTGTTGCTCAGCCTGTGCAGACTATAACAAAGGCGCAAGTTTCTTCCACAGGTGCTCAGAAAAGTACATCTCAAGGCTCAGGTAGGGTAATTTTGCACCTTGTTAATAGCTCATGATGGGTAGACTTTGGGGCTTTATGATAACATCTTCAACTGCAAAATAGCTGTATGTGATTGAAAAACTTCAAAATGAGTGGAGAGGTCTGTAGGGAAATTCAGGCTGACTGAGACTAGCAATAAAGAAAATGTTAACTCATTATCTGTAAGAGGGAGCACAGGCACTTTAAGAACATGCTGTGTTCTGTCAGTGGAGATCAGACGGATATGCTGGGGAATGTGCTAGAGACTAGTAGACTTTCCTGGAGCCAGATCTCACATTTTTGCCCAGCGTTGTGGTCCTTAGATGGTCAAAGGGCTCCATGTAAATTGAACCAAGAAGAGCCAAACTGTCCTATGGCATCTTCACATCTTCCCTAGTGCTTACAGTTACAAGAGTTTGGGCAGAAGCACCCAGCCTGCTTCTGCACACAGCTGGCTTTAGCCGAGCACCTTAGCTCAGGCTCTGGACTGCTTGAAAGGTGCTGTGCGGCCTCTAGAGCCAAGTAAGCCTGTAGACCCCAGGGCTCTGCTGCTTTGGCCCACAGCTGTAAGTGGCACTGCACGCAGAGAGGTTTTTTCAGACCTATTCAAAGTGCCTGTGCATCACTGGTGGAGTTAATCTGCAGTTCGGCCAGCTGGGAATGGATTATCAAAGGCTAGCTGCCTGTCACTCCTAGAAATTCCATCCTGTGGAGATTTCAGTGTATACTACTTTCTGCAAGCAGTCGTTTTTATTTTTTTTTCCTATTTATTCTTTCTTTCTAGTGATGGCTACACTGCAGTTACCAGCCACCAACCTGGCAAACTTGGCAAACTTACCACCAGGCACCAAACTGTACCTCACCACCAACAGCAAGAATCCTTCTGGGAAAGGAAAACTGCTTCTGATACCCCAAGGAGCCATACTGCGAGCCACAAATAATGCTAGTTAGTCTTGCAGGGAAATCTAATGAGTTAAATAATGTAATCACTGCATAATTAATATGTTTGGCATTTTTTGCTATAAAGCATCCTGGCACTGTGGAAGTCAGTAATGGGATGGGGTTTCTTTGTTCACAACAAACGTGGTGCTTTGTAAGATAGACGTCCCAAGTGTCGTCTGTTTTAGGTGAAACTGCTTTTCATGCAGTGCTTTCAGTCTCTTTCTCCCTGTGCTGAAAGCAGTGTATTTTCCTCAAAATTCAGTGAAGGGTTGTCTTTAACTCTTTGTTGTGATCTGTAGGAAGATAAAACTGCATTTTTGTGGTGTGGAACTGAGATGGATTTGAATGTAGTTGTGAAAGCTATTAATAAGTCATGGATTTACACCCTGGAGAAACTAGAAAAATAAGAAATTGACTTTGAAAAGGAGAAGATACTGTATCTGGAATGAGGAAGAGAAATGGTTTTGAATATTGATACAAGATTTGGCCCCAAGCTGTTGAGAACAGCAGAAACACTTTGTTGTTAATGGGCTTGTGAATCAAATTTGCAGTGAAATACCAGGAGAATAACATTGCTAAAATAGTTCCAATGGGTGATACTTTGTTTATAGTGTGCTATTGCTCTAGGGAAAGAATACTGCAGATTTTGGACTCTGTAGAGGAGTTTTGACGTGAGCCTTCTCAAAGAATGCTCCTTTTGAGGCTGAGGATTGGGATGGGAGTTGGATTGGATGTAAACTTTTTGCTCCCAATTCCGATACTGGCAGTGAGAAAAAAGTATTCAGTTTAATATATAAGGTTGTAAATACCAGCAAGATAGCAATAAAGTACATGTCACTGAAAAAGCAGTGAAAATACCTTCTTGGTGAAGGTATTTTTGGACTATAGAGCTGGAGATGGAAGCCCTGTTGCCTGAGATTTAGAGGGACAATTGGGGCAGTCCAACTTTAAGAAGGAAGTAATCTCACAGGCCTCAAGGAAGAGCAAATACTTGTGATTTTTATGACAGAGCCACAAGTATGGGCTTTTAATCCTTGTTTCTTAATGAGAGTTGCAAAAAAGTCAGTTTTCAGGCTGTTCCTTCTGGAGGCAGAGTAGTATCAGTGTCACTGCAAATTACCACTGCTAGGTATCAATGATCTAATACTCTCTGTTAATAAATTGCATTGGAACAGCAAACAACAGTAAAATTAAGAAGCCAGTGGGATTCAGAGTGTTTTTTAGGCCTTTACTACAGATTCATAGCCTACAAAAGACTGATGAAAAGACTGTTCATCTGTTGGACAGCATCTTCTTTTGAGAGAAAATTCAAAACAGCCTGAGCCTGAAATGAGCTTTGCTTGTCCAACAGTCCTTATTTCCCCCATAGCCCCTTTCATTCATGGCGTTTGCTGAGCTGTAAGGGAGCGCAGCGGCACATTAGAACTGTGCTGTACTGGGTAATAATGTTATTCAGCTGCAAAAGGTGGCAGCAAGCATCCTGCAAAGTGTTTTCAATTACTTGTATATACAGGGATGCTTTAGACAGCGTCTGACTACCAAAGAGTCAAGCCTTTTCTTCTGGTTACAGGTCTCCAATCTGGTTCTTCTACAAATAGTGGAGGAGGAGGGACCCAAAGCACAAGCAGTAACTTGTCACAGCACCTCACCTATACATCCTACATCCTGAAGCAGACGCCCCAGGTGAGTGGCATAAGCATCTTAACTGAAGTAGATCGACATTTCAGGCTGCAGTGGTGACATGTGGATGTCCTGTGGTTCTGTAGTAAGTGAAGCATTCTTGGACTATGGGATCTAGATCCTCTCTAACAGCCCTTGCCTCTCTCCCCTCTGCCAGGCACCTGCTTTACCACTTGCTGTTGCTATTGGCACATCTCTGCCCCTCACCTCCCCTGGCAGGGTGGTACCCTCATGGCTCCTCGCAGGCTGAGAGAGCAGCACCGAGTAAGACCAGGGCAAGCAGTGGGTGGAGAAGAGACAGAGTCTCCAAAGGGTCTCCAAAACAAGAGAGGTGATATGACAGAGATTAAAGGTTATCCTACACAGTAGGATGTGTAAGAGTTGGAGGAAAGTGGTAGAGAGAGGAGAATAAAGGAGGGTTATTGGAGAGAAACAGCGAGACTGAGTAAGGAAGAAAAATGAGAAAACAGAAGGTTGTGTGAAGGGGTCCATGTGTGATAGTGGGTGAATGAAGCCTCTGAAGGGTAGCAACTGAATACTGATGAGAAGCAGGAAGAGTGGCAAGGTCTCAGCTGTTAGGTTATTACAGCGCGCACCTCCAGTTGTTGCCGCGTGCTGAGCTCTAAATACATTTTGAAGTGAGAAGGTGACAGAATGTCTCGATTTCTCTCTTTTTTTTTTTTTTTTTCTCACCCAGCAGTAGCCTTTCTGAATTGCATGCTAAGCAACGTTTGTCACAAAGAATAGACTTGAAGAGCACAGAGTGTGTTAAATTTTAGTGGATGCTTCTGACAAGACAGGAAACTGATTGTGGCTTTTTCACCCCTTCCCTTGCATCAGAAAGCGGTGTTCTGCACCAAGAAGGCTGTGTCCAGCTCTTAGTGCAGAAGCATCCATTGTAATTAGCAGTGCCTTGTTTTTGGAAGATAAAATGTTGTTGCATTACACCTACAGTCGTATATCATCCATTTCTGTTGACTCTTAACTGTGTGCTGACTTCTCTAACTTATTTCTGGAGCAGGGCACCTTTCTGGTCGGCCAGCCTTCTCCTCAGAGTTCTGGGAAGCAGCTGACTCCAGCTTCAGTTGTTCAGGGCAACGTTGGAGTCGCAGCATCTTCCACACAAGGCCAAGCACTAAAAGTGATAACTGGACAGAAAACCGCTCTGTTTACACAGGTAATGTGCAAATTATGCGTTTCTTATGAGTCAGCATTTTGTCAGATAGAGTATAGGAACCACAGCCACACATTCTGAAAGCTTTTCCTTTTGCGGTTGTTTGGTTTGGTTTTTGTACCATTATGATGCTGGCTGTACTCTGATAAGGAACGCACATGAAGGCCTACTTTCATATGCAGATATTGGACCACGATTTTTGAGCTTTGTTTCTGTTCTCAAAGTGGGTCATGTGTAAGCTTGGGTTGCGTGTTTGTAAATGTGCTCTGGGATTTCTTAGTGAAATGGAATTAGAGAAGTGAATACAGTCAGGTGCAAAAATGTGCTTAAATATTTGAACCTTAGAAATGGGTCACCTGCTAAAGCTCTTCAAAAATTTTGGTTTTGTTATCCCTCAGAGCTCCTTCTTTTAAAAACTACCAAGTGATTCCTATGAAATTCAAACTCCCCAAGAGTCCTTGTAATTGATGATGCAAAATGCAAGATTGATAGGCAGACTTTCGCAAAGTCAACAGTTTCATAAAGTTTATTTCTCAGGTGATAATTTTGTTCCAGCTCTTATTGCTATGATTTGCCTTTTTCAAAAGTCTTTTGAAAATCTTTTTCAGTAATACAAACAGCATTTGTCTTGTTTGTTTTGTTGTTGTTGTGTCCGAGGGGTTTTTTAAGTCATTTCAAAAAATCCAAAGAAATACACCTTTTTCCTTATGCTGAATTCTTTTTTTTTTTTTTTTCCAAAGGCTGCACCCAGTGGGCAGACATCACTGGTGAAAATATCAGATGGGTCTATAAAATCAGTGCCTGCCTCATCCCAGCTCTCCAAACCTGGCACCACTGTGCTGAGAGTATCAGGAGGTGTCATCACCACGGCTGCTGCTCCTGCCGTGGCCCTTCCCACAAACGGGGTGGCCCAGGTGAGAAACAACATTGCCAATATTCAGTAATGTAACGTTTTCACTCTAGTCAGTATAATCCCCAGGAAAAGTCTTCTACTGCTTTTTGTCCTCCTATTAATAATCTTCTCAGTCAGCATTGCTGGAGGATCTGCTCTTATTTGTGTACCAACCTGTTGGGTTGTTTGCTGTCTGGAGTAATGTAGTATCTGTGAGGAAACAATGGGAGAAGAGAAGCTGAAACCTGCACTTTCTTGCCTTTAATGTTGTTAAAATTCAGGTAGGTGGGGAAAGCTTTATCTGAAACAGTTTTTGCAATCATACAAATCAGATTTTTTGGGCTATGCAGCTTTCAAACACCAAATCGGCTGCTGGCACAAAAATTTGCAGCAAAATGTGAAATGCCTGGAGCTCTGTATCCAGCAGGCCAGTGAAAGCCTGCAGTAACTAGGCTGTTGGTCGCTTCTCTGAGATCACAGGCTCTACGTGGTGCTTAGTGCCAAATCTGTCATCAACAGATTTCAGAGGCCAGCAGTGGCCAAGGTTCGTGATCCTTCAGTTGTGACTGTTCAAAGGATGTATACTCCCTGTATCCCAGGGGAGTCATAACAGCGCAACCTTGGAACAGGGTGCTTTGGCATAGAGTGAGGTCGGAAGAAAAACATATGCATTCCTAGGGTTAATGCTCTTGTGTGTGGATGCAGGTTGTCCACCTGGAATGGGGTTGGAGTTCACAGGGTGACAAGGAGACAGCAAAAAAGACCGTAGAGTTCATGGGGAGGGTTCCTGCAGCCCTGCTGCTTTTGCCTGTAGGGAGGCAAAGATTAAGCAACCAGAAGGTTGATTCCATGCTTCCCTCAGAGGGCTGAACGCTGGCACACAGCATATATAGGTGAAGATACTAAAATTTGCATTAAATGCTACTCACTGATTTTACGTCTCTCAGTGAAGCTACAGAGATGGAAATTTTCCATGCAGCCTCTGCATCTCGAACTTTTTTCCGTTTGTCTGGACTTCTGAGCAGCAGAGAAATGTGACTAGGGTTTGGACTAGATGACCTTTAAAGGTCCCTTCCAACCCAACGCATTTTATAATTCTATGAAACATTCCTGTGTCAAATTTCTCAGCTGGAGGCCTCCCTGCTTGCTGAAGTTAAGAGATCTGGCTCCAGATACTATGAAAGAAGTTGTGGTAGCAGTTCCTGTGTGCATGGTTTCATTTTTTCTGCTTGAAACAAGCTCCGTTCTATAGGTACCATCATTATATATAGGGTTTTGCATATGGGCTTGAGAACCTCTTACTACTTAATGACTGATGGATTAACATTTGGTTTTGCCACTTCTGGATATTGCCTTGTTGTGCTTATTGTTGAATAACATGATGTGAAAAGAAATTTGTTATCCCTCTCTGCCTGTTTAATGCAGCAAATAGATAATGCAGGTTCCAGCTCATCATCTTCTGGAACTCCTGCAGCAAAGACATCTGGACAACAGCACCAAATTTGTATAAGCCAGAGCCAGTCAACTTCATCAGTAGTGAATAAGACTGCAACTTCCACTGTTGTAAGTGTTGCTTCTCTGATGACTACACCAACGCCTGTGACTGGAAAAGCTGCAGTATCAGGTATTAAACTCCCTTCGTGCCTTTTTCATGGCAAGTTAGAATCTAGGTGTGAGTTCTTCAGATGTCTTCACTGTAAATGGAAGAATGTAGAGTCACCTCCATTTGTGAGTGTGTAGAGGTAAAGTCATGCTTTCTAAGACATATCTTAGTAGCGTAACTTTTGACTTAGTCAGAGATGTCTAAATAATTTGGCATCCTGTCACATCAGTGCATTGACTGTGTCTGGTACAAATAACAGTGTGAATTGCCCATTGGTATTGGAGAGGGATTTTAGTTTTCATGCCAGGTTCTCATTAGAAGATGCGTTCTGCCAGTTCAAGAGCACAGTGTGTCACTGAATGCTGAAACTATCAAGGTACCACAAGATTACAGACCTGATTAGTTTGTGAAACTCCACTGAAGTTGGAGAAGCTGCATGCGTAGAATTTGGCTCTGAGGATTTGCATCTGCTCTGTTTGGCTTGGAAAGGAGAGGGATGTTGATTATAGGGACCTGAAGGCTTTGGAGTCAAAATCCATTAAGTACTGTGAGGAAGGTTGGATCTGGAATGTTTCAAGTTAATAAAGATGAAGAAATAAAGATGGACTGCCCTTACATAGAGGGGAGTTTTCATTGTTTAGTTTTATTGTCTTCCAGTACCTTTTGTATCATGGAGAGCAAATATAGCAGGTTTAATTTGAGTATTATGGATTAAAATCAGGAATTTTCATTTTGACTAATTTACCTGCTGGCACGTTCTGTTGGCTTGAAGAGGCTTCTTACTAAGTGGAAACAGAGTAAAAATACGGAAAAGAGAAAGTAAGTGACACTGAGCTCATCTGACAGTGGTTTTTTTAAAGTCACTCTTCTTGTTTCCTGTGTACACAGTCTTCGAAATTCCTCCTGTTTTCATCACTCTGTTTTTCCCAGAGCTTGAAAGTAAACAACATAGTCAGCTAAGACTAATTAATTCATAATTCTGCAATAAGCATTTGAGTATTTTCTTCTTTGCAAACAAAGCAGTGAGGTGGGGTGGCTTTTTTTTTTTTTTAGAAAATAATGCCATTCTAAATAACTTTCAGATTAAGACTCCCATTTAGGTACGAGAATGTCATCTAGATTTGGGTTTGTTTTGTCTTTTGTTTTGCTTTTTTAACCTGAGGCACTGACTTCATCATGAAAAGGTATTTCTTCAAGAAGCAGCGGCTATAAAACATGTTATTTGGATGTAAAACCAAACCAGAAATGTGCTAGAATTCTGGAGATGTTTATTTTTGGAGGCAACTTTTCAGAAAGAATCTCAAATTTTCCAATTGTTTTGCAACGAACAATGCCTCCCACGCATCAAGCTAGTGGGCTTGGTTGAAAATGTTGTAGTTTTACTTGCTTTGGTGTTTGGGTCCCTTGCTGTCCTATCCTGACACGTCTGTGGATCACACACTTGGGACGTCCCCCAAGGCACTCTTTTCAATGATGCACTTTCTCAAAGTGTGGTGAACTGTTCTGGAAAGAGACTTGTGAAGCCGTGAGCATTTACTGGCTTGCTGGAGAGTGGCTCTGTGCCCAAAGAGACCTTCAGTTCACCATTTAACATCCCCAGGAGAACTGCTGGGGGTCGGTGTGTCAAAGGGAGCCAGCCACCACTGAGCCTGGCCATCCTGGGGCTGTGTGTTTGAGAAGGTTGGAGGCAGAAAAGGTTTGGGCAAGATGGGTAGCAATCCTATTTTTAATTCTAAAGATATGGGCTTTTATTTAAATGAGGCTTAAATGTAACGCAGTATGATGTTTACAAATTAATTGGTAATATTAGGTTAGCCTTCTTGCCCGGTGGTGAAAGCCTAACTGACCAGTGCTATGCATCTTTCAAAACCAAGAAATACCTTCATCAGACCTTACTTGTCTAGCACTTGAAAGGCAGCTGTGCTTCTTAAACAATAATAGTAAAATATGAGGAGGATGGAAACTTTGTCTCAAAACAAATGGTGAGTATAAAATTACCACTGTGAAGCTTAGAAGTCTGCTGTTGCCAATGTTCTAAATAGAAGGCTATTAAATTTCCAAAATCTGAATAAAAGTTAGCTATAGATTGAATACAGTTATATTGAAAATAGCCAGTTTACCAGTAGAAAGGATGAACATAGGCCGAAATCACATTGTTAGAGTGTGGGCTGTGGTGGCTGGAGGTGTCATCAGTGTGGAGGAGAGAGCTGGTGGACAGGTTATGATGAGTACTACTCACCCATAGCGCTGTGGCACAGCTTGGAGCCGTGCTGGTTTCCACCAGAGTCACTGGGTGCTGCCATTGATAATGCAATGTCCCACTTGTTCTTTTAGCCTTGACTAAAATCAGTGATTTAATTCAGTCCCCACTTTAATATGCTTCATAGCTTGATGAGCCATCCTTATGGATGTATTCAGTGCATGTTACAGAAAGACATGGGACACTCAGTTCAGGTATGTCCTTCATCTGACTTGCTGCGCAGCCTTGGGCTTGTCGCTTACTTTAAACGTGGTTGATGGTGCTCTGCTGTCTGCAGTGGATTCGGCTAAGCTGAGCTGCAGAGGTGTGTGTGGCACTTGGGGACCTCAGTGAGAGTGGCTGTGTAAGTACGGCAGAGCTGTCTGTCGCTGGCTTGCCAGACCCTCGAGCACAGGGCTTGTTCTGACAAGAGCGGTTTACTCTGTGCTGAGCCTGCTTCAGTTCAAAGGTTTGTGTTACATCAACTTTCGCTTAAGATTACTTAGGTTAATTAGGAAACCTACCTCACAAATACCAGAGCACTGTGCAGCATGTAATGCCGCGCACACTGTGGTGCAGCACCCCAGTATTTTAGCAGTCGTTTGTGTCAGGAAACACTTGTCTGACAGTTCACTGAACTGTGGCTTCTTAAGAGGGTTGCAGTGCTAGCTTACATACCGCCCTAGTTCAGGCAGAAAGGGAGAGAAGTAGCTGGAGATAAACAAAATGGTGTGTTCTATTTAACATTTTGTCTTCCGTTCTTCTTGCAGGGTTGCTAAAAATCCACTCAAATCAGTCTAGTCCACAGCAGGCTGTTCTGACAGTTCCCAGCCAGCTTAAACAGCTCGGTGTAAACACAGCTTCTGGAGGTGTTCAGACAATACTCATGCCTATGAACAAAGGTAAAGGGCAGAGGAGGATGACAGATGGTGTTTGAAAATCCCCTTTGACACAGGGTAGCTCTTGGTTGCTGTTGGCATACGTGGTCCAAAGTTAGAGATAGAAGAAAATATAGCAAGGAAATTCATCCCTAAACTTTGTGCTGCAAACACTGTGTTGCTTCTGAGCATGGTTATTTCTCAAAGTGTATGAAGTTTGATTTTTTTTTCTTTTTCTTTGTTGTTTTGTTGGGTTTTTTTGCTGTTCCTCTCCAGTGATACAGTCACTTTCTACCAGCAAAGTTTCAGCTGTTACAGCTGTCACAACAGCAAGTACCGTTGTCCCTAGTCCCTCTACAGCATCCATCACTAAAGGTAACAAGGAATTTCTCAGTAAGATAAGTAGTAGAAATAAGCTGCTTTATGCAAGTGGCCTGACTATCAAAGTAGACTCTGTGGCTGTGGGCTCCTTTATTTCCATTGTTAATAGGGGTTTAAATGAAGTAAAAATGGCATTGGGGGACTAGGAAATTGACAGTGCCTTGCCCCTCAACAAATCTCAAAGGAGAGGCAAGTACAGAGAGAAATGAGGATTCTATGGAAAGCTACAAACATTCATTGTTTCAATCCATTTTTGCAGAAATGCATAAAGTAGCATGTATTTAATCACAGTTACTCCTGTCCTTAGAATAGTGACTATGGTGAAATGCACTGGGAAGTGCTTTCCAGCAGCACTAGACATAAACGGCGCGTGTGCGTGTGCACACACACGCAGGGGAGAGGTGTGCACACTGTACTTCCCAGAATAATTCATAGGCCAGAGCAGAGATAACCGAAGTCCAGTTCTCGCAGAACTGTCAGGCATCTCTCCCATCCCAGATGAATGCCCGGACTGCCTGGCCGTTCGGGCTGGGAACATCTCTCTGCTCCTGTCTCACCAGAGTTCTGATGGCTTCCTTCCAGTAGAATTGAAGGCCACAATTGTTTGTGCTTAACAATCAGAATGCGAACAACAAATAAAATGATGCTATGTAAGACCCTTAGTCTTAGCAGAATCTCACAAGACATTATTTATCAAGCTTACTGGTACTTTTTGTCTTTTAAAATGTGTTCTGTTTCTTTGAAGTTAAGATGGAGCCTGATTCAACAGGACAAAACTGCAGTTCTGTGGGTACCCAAGAAGGCCAAGCAGCCGTAAAAACAGAAGAGAACTCCGAACTTGGGAATTACGTTATCAAGTAATTGTTCATTTCTCTGTAATTATTTCTGATATTTGAATACCAGAGAGAAAGGAGGGAGGTTCTAGGGATACCTGCAGTTGTGTTAAGTTTGACCCAGAAATACATTATAAAATCTTCTGTCCCATACGCTGCTGTATCAGTACTGATTGTGCTGGCTGGCATTTGTGCCGGACAGTGTCGCAATATTTTCTTTGCAAATGGATTTGTGTGCAGGGGTCATGAAAGGGCAAAAAAAATAATTTGAAGATTTTCAGTTGTTTTGGGGTTTGCTAAAATCTCAAGCTGCTAAAACCTCTTTGTCATCTGCTGCTTGTATAATTCCCGTTGCAGTCGTGTGTCCTTACTGAGGTCAAACTGCCCAGTGAAATGCAGGTCAAACAAGGGGCATCTGAAATAAGTAGAACTGTCTCTCTTCTTGCCTCTCTAGCCTTGTAAAGCTCATATGCTTCTGTAATTAGTTAGAATGACGGCTGCCTTTGTTCAGAATTGGAATTAAATAATAAAGATCATCGGAGTATTTGTTCACTGGACGCTGTGAAATCCAGTGCCTTGTTTGTGATGCTCTTGCAAGTTAGTGTTTTTTTCCCCAGAGCTCAGTTTGCAGAATTTTCTCTGCACGTTTCTTGTAACATGTAGGGTGTTTCTTCTGCTCTTGATTCCTCCAGACTTTCCTGTCTCTGTGTTTTGAAAAGTTTTGTCCTGACATATCCCTACAGACTCTACCCTGATGGAGAGTATGTGTAGAAGACAGGAATAAATCTTGAGCCAGTACACCCTGGAAATTATCTTAGTTATAAAATAACGAATGGAAAATACAGTTCTTGTCAGTTAAATACACTATGGCTGGTTAAGTAAAATTTCCTTAAACTCCCATAAGTACAGAGCTTCCCATGCATTATCCCATGTTCCTGCTGGCACAGCCTGTACTAATAGGTGCATCTTATCCCTCAAAATAGTGTTGCAGCTTGCAAGATGGTGCAGGGGTTTCTTCCAAGCCAGCCCAAAAAAGCCTGTCTTCAGTTCCTTCATCATGACATCTTCAGATGTGGATATTGCAGTGAGAGGAAGGGCTGTTTGAAATACCTTCCCCGGACTGGGGCATAACAGTTTATCCTCAGACTAATATTGCTGTATTGCCTTGGGGCTGGGGACCTTGGACCGTGCAGTGATTTTGAAACCTTTTGCATCTGATTCATTGCTTCCAACAGTATTCTTCATTGTGAATCTTTTTATCCCTTGCAGCATAGAATACTTGGAGAACATCCAGCAGCTTTTAACAGCGATAGTGAAGAAGGTTCCATTAATTGCTGAAAAAAGTAAGCAGTAAATGAAAAGGCTTTGCTCTCTACTTTCAGTGTATCAACAGAATGCCTTCCTTGCACACTCTGTAACCACAAAAATTATTAAATGGTAGAATGAAATGAAGCCATTCTCCAAGAGCTCCAGGGATTATTCTAAAGATGCTTAGAATCAGGTTCTTCAATACAGCCAAGTATGTTGTCAGCAGTTATTAACTTTCACCTGTTTTTTGGCTTGAAATAGATTGTATTTCCTCACATAATGGGTGCAAGTAGGCTTGTCCTTAATACATGTGCTGCTTTTTTTTTTTTTTTTAATGCCAGCATTTCAGAAATGCTTGCAAATACGAAAATGTAGCTCAGCATTGGAATGTGCTGCTTGTTGTGATTTTTACTTCTTTTTTTTAACCAAAAAGGTGGTAGTTTGCAGAGAAACATTTCAATCTTTTATGGTGTGTAATTGCATACCTCTTACTCATGTACATAGCTGAAAATGTGTCAGCTTTTTCTGGTAACTAATGCACTTTGAACACGGGGTCCTGGAGTCTGAGTAGGGCAGACCCTCTCAAGATGAGCACAGTGAGCAGAGCAGGAGTGGGTGGCACAGCAAAGCTTTCACTGCATGCAGCTCTCTGGCCTACAGTAGCATTCATTAATCCGTTGCTTAGGATTCAGATCCCCTCCTTGTGTTTTTGCCAGGAAACATTTTCACTATTTCGTTTTTATATTGCAGTTTGTTGGCAAAGAAAAATGTTTTCCAAAGGAAGAGACTTTGACCAGTAAGACAGACTTAGAGGTCTACATCCTTACAGTTTGGGGGAAAAAAAAGGCTTAAAACAGCCCATAGCCACAGATGTGTGTATAGCCTGACCAAGAAGAATGCTGATTTTGCATTGAAAAACCAAAGTGTCTGCTGCACCTATCTGTGCTGTGCTCAGAGCGAGCACAGCAGTTGTGAGAGTTGCACTCCTTGATCCTATGAGCGTGAAACACATTTCCCTCTTCTTCTACACTGAATAGCATAAAAACCAGAATTTATCTTACTTACTTCACCTATTTAATCCTGGTTTTGTCTTTGTGTTTTCTAGGTGAAGATGCAAGCTCTTTTTGTGCTGGTTCAGTGGACCAGTATTACAGCTGGAATATTGGGAAGAGGAGGGCAGCCGAGGTAACCCTCTCCTCTTGTGTTCCTTAAGCAGTCATTAGGGACACAAGAAGGATTTCTGAATTATGGAACCTTTCTTGTTGTTGGCTGGTTTGTTTTCTGAAGCAGTCTGTCGCATTTTAAATGGAAGAGTTCCTTACTACAAGACATGCTGATTTGTGTTCAGGTGGTGATCCTATTTATTGTTGAGAGATGTTCTCGAGCAGAAGGGACCCTAAAGGTCATTTTTAGGTTGGTTCAACATCAGATGGTTTTGAAGCATTTTCAAAATCAGAATTTTTGCAAACTGTCCAGTTAGCACTTTATCCTCCTCTGTGGCATATTACGGTCATGGGAATTTTATCCAACATACTTTGTCCGTCTTTTCATGGGATTGTGTCTGCTTTCTGTAGGAAGAGATTTGAGGGATCTGACATAAGTGATGCTAGTGCTCAAATAGATTGTCAGTTCACCAAAGAGAAATACTTTGGTTAATCTGGACCTTTTTGTATTGTGATTATTGTGTTTCCCCCTATTTCTTCATAGTTTTATCATCTTGCTATGGAGTTTTATGGGAAAGATGTTAAAACTGATTAGACCCTCTGCTGTTACCAACTTGCACGATTAAAGAGTTTAACCAGAATTTTGAGCACCATATATTGCTCCAGTGGGTTTCTTGCTGTATGCCATCTTAGATGTTACTTGGGAAAGGAGGCAGTTTAAGTCAAGACAAATGTGTCTGGGCCCCTGTAAATGGGTGTCCCTTTTTCTTGAGGTTTCTTGAGGTTGGGTGAGAAAGCAGAGTTTAAATGACCTGCCTACAGCTGCCTGATACCAGGATTACGCCTGTCTTCTACATTTGTTTTTCCTTGTCATTCTGACTTCTGAGAAAATTGCATTCCTTTTGTTTTCTTGCAACCTGGATTATTGTTCCGGGCCGTAATCTAACCTTAAACATTTCAGCCAGTGTGCTGAGCTTTCCCTTTGGTCTGTCACAGTGGCAACGAGCAATGACAGTGAGAAAGATCCTCCAAGAAATCATCGAGAAGCATCCCAGGTTTCACAACATCACACCCCTGAAAACAAAGCACGTGGTGCACTGGTGTCGGTGCCATGGCTACACTCCACCTGACCCAGAGACCTTGCGGAATGATGAGGACTCCATTGAAGACGTGCTGACACAGATAGACAGTGAGCCAGGTGAGTATGGAGGGACAGAAAGCTCCTTTTTGCCACAGATGCTGTTTATTAAATGGCTCAAGACTGCGTGTGTGTACTCACACACGTGCTGCTGCTTCTGGAGAAGGGGATTCTTACTTTCTTTGTTTTTTAACTTGATTCACTCTGGAATAACAGAAGTTGGAGATCTTAAGGGCAAGCCTACACCTTGTCCCTACCAGTCCTGATGTCCTTTGGGGCTCTCTTGGGTTTTATTGTGCTCTGGGGCCTTTGGATGCCCAGCGCAGAGAAATCTTACAAGAGATGATTGTTGCCCCACAGTGTAAAAATTTGTAAGTGGGCACAGAAGCTCAGCATAGGGGGTAATGACAATTCTGGCCTTGGGTAGGCTTAGCCTCTGTTAAAAGACTTACCATGCAAACAGTGTGAATGAGTTCAGGTGCAAAAAAAACCCAAAACTGTCAGTATTAGCGTGGAGCTCAGTGAGGCTTAATTTACCTCCCAAAAGTGAAATGAATTGGCCCGTGTGAAGCTTCACATTGTGTTATTACAGCTTCTACATTATTGTACTAGGCATAGCTCTGGGATCTCCACACTCTATTTTAGTATGTATTAAACATACATCTTTTAATTTCATCCATTCTTCATAGTTAAGCTCCTTTGTTTCACCTTCAGGTAATGCCTTTCCCAAAGCTGAATGTTTTCCTGTTCTGATCATACAGGGATTTAAAGTATTTATCAGAAGCGTGTGGATTTGATTATTATTTGCTAAGTCTGTCCCTGCACTGCAGTTGTTGAAGGTGGAAAGGTATCCTACCTCCACCTTTTAATATTTGTATATAAATAACTAGATTTGTGTTTGTCTTTAAAGAAAAGAATCTGTTTATTGCACAGCTTTCCACTAAAGGTTTTACTGGCTCATGTCGAGCATACAGAGAACGGGTTACCCTTTTGTAACTCCGCTGCGAATCTGTCTTCTGATTTTTCTAAAAGCACGATAATACTTGTCACAGTGTAAAAGATGACTTAGTGCTACGCGGTGCCTACATGGTAGAAACTCCATTTCTCCAAGCAAGTTGAAGAGCATCAGGCTGATTTGCCAGTTGTCAAAAAAGCTTCTGTGAGGGTGTTTAGGAGACTCCCGTTAGCCTGGTTTTGTGTGAAATGCGGCCTTCTTGATTGGTGTAGGAGCAGATGAGGGAGAGCACCGCGAGTGTTATGAAGATATAAATGGAAGTTTCTCAATGACTGTTTGCATTTCTGTTGATCCTTATGCTTGGTAGGAACTACAAAAATAACTTCCAATTACTTAATTTCTTCCCATATTTTGAGTGTGCATCTGTTTATAAACAGCTTTCCATAGCCTATCGTGTGTTTAATTGATCGCTTCTTTTTCAGAATGCCCTTCATCTTACAGCAGTGGCGAGGAGCTGTGCCGAAAACTAGAGGAACTACAGCAGTTTCTGAAACGAGAACCAGAACACGAAGAGGAAGTAGATATTCTCAACTTTAGTGAGCCATTAAAAATAAACATTAAGAAAGAACAGGAGGAGAAACAAGAGGAGATGAAGTTCTACTTGGCTTCCTTGCCTGCATCAGAGTTTGTGAGGGACGCTGCAGAGAAGGTAATAAGCGAATCATAAAGCTAATAAAAACTGTTGTTAAGCTAGTTGTGGTTTTACGTTTATTTAGTTGCCTTTCTGTCACCTATATGGGCCTCTGGGTGCTTTATGAAAGTTTTTATAAATGCGCTGTAAAAATTGGACCTTCTGACTCATGACACTGAGCGTGCCAGTGCTGGCAGGAGTAAGTGAAGCATGTCAGCTGGGGGGTCATTTTGGAGTAGCTGTGTTGCAGGGCTCAGTACCAGAAGATTCATCCTGGAAGGCTAGAAGCAAGGGAAAATGAGAAGAGGAACACTAGCACTGAATTCTTCAAGCTTGTTGCTTGGACCTGTGCTGTTGAACAGCAGCTTCTGAAAAGGGGTTATGGTAAAGCTTAGACCACAGCCAACTTCTCTACTGCTTGAATTTCTTCCCTCTATTCAGATTAGGGTAAAAGAAAAGGAGAGGAGGGGTCTTCTGTCACGGCAGCCCCAAGGAAAGAGAGGAGACTCACTTGGCTTGCAGGAAGGAGTGCTTGCCATTGTATCAGCAGAGACAGGAGCAGCGGGAGGGGTTTGCGTGCAGCAGTTGGTGGGAGAAAGAAAGGACCTCCATCTCCACCTCTAATCAAGGGGCAAAGCCTTGGTTCTGCAGTGTGTCTAGTCTCTTGGTACATAGGTGACAGCTCATGGCCGTGGTGAGAGTGAGAGTGGGAAATGAAACACCCTTTGGATGTGGAACTTTTGTGGCAAGGGTACTGCTTAAAGAGGTTTCAGTTGCCATAGTTAGGTGCAGGGAAGACTTTGCACAGATGGATTCAATATACGTACATTTTTAAATGGAGCTTCCATTCTCAGTCCAAAGATACTGAATGCAGCCTGTTTTTTGTGTGCCTTTTCTGAAACAAAAATTTTGTTTTGTCTGTGTTTTAGAGGCATTTCTGCAGGCTGTTCTAATGGTCGAGCTTCATTTTCTCCAGAGCTTTTTTAAAATGAAGCCTGAGATTATACTGCCTGAGAGTTCTGCAGTGTCTGCTTGCTTGTTTTTTCACTACCCTGTGTAATAGATTTTTTTTCTGTTAATGTCATTCTCATCTAATCTGTGGTACAACATGGCTTGTGTTATTTGATGTACTAATTTTTTGTCTCTTTCCTCTTTTCTAGATAGGGATTTCTTTTCAGCCTGCTGAGGTACAAAAGAATGTTTATGCGTCGGTAATAGAAGATATGATTTTAAAGGTAAGAAATTACTTCATAATAAGAACTTTTCTGTAGCTGTATTGACTCAGTAATGTAGAAAAAAGATGAGATATCCCTATTAATATGCATTTTTGAAATCAAAAAAAGGTACAGAGTCTGATGTGGAAATCCACCTTTGAAAGATATATAGCTGGCCAGAAAGAGTCATATGCTTCTGTGTGCGTTTCCAGCTTTTTAACTGATTTGTTGGCTTGGACACAAAATAGTGATTTGCAGATTTTCACCACCAGTAAGATACTGGCTCACTCTGGAACTTTGAAAGTACCCCTTACTTTGTCCTACCCTTCAGAATCGGGGCAGGATGTGCCAGGGTTCTCTAAGACTTGATTATTTTATACGAGGTTAACTGATTTTTTCCTAAGCACTGTTCCGTTTCTTTTTGCCTGGGTTTTCTCTGCTGGGAGCCTGATGAATTCCTGCAGACAGGAGCAATTCTGCCTTATGCAAGAAACCAGTTCTTTAACATAATTACTTTGGAAAAGCAGAGACAGTTTCTTGCCAAAGCTTTGAACAGTGTGGAGTTTTTGGGTTTGGGCTGAAGGCTAACAAAGATTATTTTTAGCAGTGCTCTGCTGTATTTCAAGCCAAAGACAATTTTGGGGGTTGTTTATACAGACTGCTGCTTATCAGAGGATCAGTTTTACAAAAGCTAATTAATTCCAGGCTACACACGCATTTGCATGTGCATTTCGGTGCTCTCTGTTACTTATCATAGTTGAACTCAGATACAGATACATCCATTTGTGGACACAGATTGTAACCATCAGATTGCTCCATTATAACTGTAGAGTTATGCCAGCTTTCCTGACTGAGCCTCCCAGAAACCTCTGCTCTAGTCTTGATACAAGCACAGGAAACCAAGAGCCTTAATTACCTTTTGATTGAACCTTGATTAAGCCAAGTGTGTAGGGCATACGGCTGCCATCTGCTTGCTGACCAGGCTGGGAGGTTTTTGCGAAAGTGTCTTGACATAAGGCTGGTGACCGCAGGGAGTGGCCAACAAGCATCTACCGGCTCCCAGGAGAATATTTGGAATCTCCCACGTACAAAACAAGCTCTGATGTGTGAGAGGCAAGGCCCTAAAATGCTCTTTGAAGCACAGGCCCTGGAACGTTGGGTCCACCCTGCTCTGCAGGCCCAGAGGGAAACCAGACCCGGCAGTTGCAGTCTGAGCTCTGTGCATCTGTGAGTCTCTTCCGTTCTGTTAAATATACTCAGTTCTTAATACTGTGCTAATAAAACTCACTTGAGCATCTTGAAATGCCCTCTGCTGATTGAATACTGGATTGAAGTGAGCCAGAATTTCAGCTGCTCTTACACTGATACTCGAGCAAATAGTGTGTTCCTTTCCTCTTTTATCATGCTGTCTTCTAACTCTGTCTTTTGTCACAGGCCACTGAACAGCTTATGAGTGACATCCTACGGCAAGCGCTGGCTGTAGCATACCAGACAGCTCCTCACAACAGGTATGGCACCTTGTTTCCTCTTGGACCACTTAGGCCAGCACTACGGGCTGAACTGCTTCAGGAGTTTAGTCAGAGTAGCTCAGACCATGTGAGTGAGGGGATTTATGATCTGGGAAGATCCAAGCATGAGGAGGGGGCTTGTCATCTCTTAGCTCTATAGTGGCAAAGGAGTGGCATCATAGACGTTAAAAACTGAGGCAGCATTCTTTGGTGTTGCCACAGTCAAAGGCAGATGGCCTGTATCTACAGAGCCACTCCTCCGTTTGAGGTTACCACATAGACAGCTCACCCATGACCCACCAGAACTTAAACAACCTAAATAACCTTCTCTTTATTTACTGATACACACTTTTCTTGCTTAGATACTGAGTGATTTTGATAGTAATGATTAAGCCACACTTTGCTTTTTGTTTCAGCTGCATGATTTGGGATAGCTTGAGACTGAAAAGAAAAATAACACTACGAGAAAATGCCTAGTTTAAATATTTAAATATAAATATTTATATAATATATATTAAGCACATGTGTATATGTTATCTATAGAAATGGATGCACATAGTCCATGCTATAGAAGTTCAAGACTTAATACTTCAGCACTTGATTTTCCTGTCCCAGTGCCCAAGATGTTTCCCCGAGTCATTTGAGAGTGGCTTTTTTGTGCTGTGACATTTTAATGCTTTTCCTGTCTTACTTTTAACAGCTGCTCTTTTATTCTGCTTTGTTTAATGATCTGTTTTCTTTATTTTCCCCACCCCTGTTAGTAAATTTATTGACTTGCTGCTCCATGGATACGTGTCTTTTTATGTATTATAATAACATGTCTGATGCATTCCCTGCAGGACTCCAAGAGAGATCACAGTGATGAATATTCACAAAGCCATCTGTAATATTCCCTTTCTTGACTTCCTCACAAACAAACATATGAAGATACTAAACGAGGAACAATGAAATAGAGCAGAGAAGATGCTACAGGAAAGGTGGATTTATGACTGCAGTTGGGTTGACAAATCCAGTATTTCTGTAGGACACTATTATATACATTTATAACATTGGGCTACTAGATTGTTACCTCCAATTAAAGATGCACCTTAATGCAACAAAATGATGCTCTGTTCCAAAATCCAGTTGTTAAATGTCAGTGTTTACTTGGTAAGTGTATGTTCAGTGGCTGAACAAACATTGTCAGTTTGCATCGAGTTGCTAGCTGTGAGAGACTCCACAGGCCTAGTCCCTCTAAGACAGCTGTAGTGATGAGATTGAACATTTTTTTAAGAAAAGAAATTACGCTTTTTGATGCAGTCTGCATACAAGTTGGTTTCCCCGTGCAGTGGGTGGAACAGTTGCTTTGGCACTCTGAACGTGAGAAAACTCAAAGGCAGCTTTTAAAGGTGGGCCATTTGAGTAGATGGATGGGTTGGTTGGTTAGGTTTGATTGTGGGGGAGCAGAAGTTTGATGGATGCAACAAATTCTGCCAGTCCTGCTTGAGCATGATGTATGTGACTGAGAACACAGCTGGGTAGGTTTGTCATTAGTTTGTTCAGCTTAGTGTTGCCTAACCAAATCCCTGGCCTCGCTAGAGGAGGTGTCGTATGCCACCTTTTTTAGTCACCTCAGAAAGGGTAGACTGGCACCATGCTCAGTCAAGATGAACAAACCATGGTCAGACTTGGTAGGATTTGACTGACCACTTGTCCTGCATGTGAAAGGAGAGGAGCAAGGACAGTTTGTGGGCTTGGACTGGCTGAAACCATTTGCTTGCCCAGTGAGTGCCTCCCCAAGCTGACAAAAGATTTGGAGTGTGCTGGAGGGCAGGTCACCAGCTGTGTTGTACAAGTTACTAGTGATCAACGTGGACTGTAAAGTGCTGTGGGAGCAGCATCACTTTGGCTTACGTTCTCCTCAACAGAGCGGCCTGATAGGATCGAAAAATCAGAGATTTGCCACTTGTGGGGAGCTCCTCTGATGTCTTGACTTCAGGAAGAAGTTCTGCTACTAACCCCAGCGCTTACCTGTCTCAGGAACATCACTGGTGTAGGAGACATTTCTGCAGCCTGGCTATCAACACCTCGCTGAAGACGGCTTTGCTGACAACATTCCGACCACCCCACATCCACCACCCCTTTGTCCTGCCCCATGGGTGCTTGTTAGTAGCATGAATAAGCCATTGTAAAGTTGGTGGGACTCCTGTTGGACTGTCATGCTTTCAGGGTGCTTGTTTTGTGAGGCAGTGCTGTCGTGTGGGTGAAGCATGGGTCAAACAGCCAGAACCTCCAACATGCTGATCTCAGCTGGGTCTCTGATCTGCTGCATGGCCTTTGATTTAATCACTCTGTGCCTCAGTTTCCCCATCTCTGAGCATGGGGAGCAGGATACCTACCTCACAGGGGTGTACTGAGGCCTCGCTCTTGTTGGTGCCGTGTTTTGACAATACAAAGCCTTTTATAAACATTAAACTACAGTTATCTTTCCTGGCCTGAGGTAGGAACAGAAATCTTCAAAAATGTTACCTTTTGGTGCTTTTGGGGGCTAGAAGACAGGTGATGGCAACTCCAGTAGTGTGCAGGAACCGTGGAAGATGGTTCAGTGAGAGGGTGGGTTCAGGCTTGCAAGGAGAATACCATAGGTTCGATGCGGTTCTTAAACTGAAGAAGGTGCTGTGTGCCTCAGATGAGGTGCTGCCTGTCTTCTCCACCTTAAATAAAACCAGGGTCCGCGGATAAGCCCCTCTCAGCTCATCAGAGCTAACAGGGATTTACAGTTCGCTTGTGTAAGAGTGACAGAACCTGGCCCTCGAATCTAGGAAATGGGACCAATGGATGAAATCCAAGCAGCATGCAGAGAAGGACTTAAATGCCCCCTAGAAAGGGCGTTTCGGATGCTCTGGATTCAAAAGATAATCCCGGCTTGTTCGGGTGAGCCGAGTGCAGGATTGCCCGTGCTAGTAAAGTGCACAGCTTAGCCCTGACGTTAGTTTTTCAGCTGAGGTCAGTGTGAGAAGAAGCCGAGCAGCAGTGATGATGTTTGAGCTCAGTGTTGAGAGCCGGGAGGAATCCAGGTAGGTGGGGAACTGCAGGCCCCACACTTTGTAGGCTGCAGCGAACAGCGTCCGTACTGCTTTCGGGCACCCCTGTACGCAGCTTTGACAAAAGAGAAGGGCATTTTCAAGATCTCTGTCACTATCGCTACGACAGCCTGCAGGTTGTGTGGGAACAGCCTTTTGGGCAAACTCAGTCGTGCTGTGATCTTCTGCAATGACACATGCATTTCCAGCCCCCGTCTCCTGTGGGCTTCGTTTCTGGGATTTTGCTAACGCCCAGAGCAGCTCTTGAGGATGCAGGAGCTCGTCTTTGGGCTTCTGTTTGCAAATTGTGGCTTCCTTGCCCGTGTCCTGCTTTTCTATGAGGAATGAAGTTTCAGAATGAGTCCTGAACCTGGCCCTGCAGCAGGCAGGTAAATGCCCCCTGTCCTTAACGGGGTTCTTGCCGCAGAGATGTGTTGCTACATTTCTGAGCAGCCACAGGTTATTCTCCTAGGGGATGCTATATTAATAATATATGAAGTTTGCTGAAGAAAAATTAACTGTTAAAAGCAGATAGAAAATAACACATTTGTTTAGTCCTTCAGATGTAGGAAACGTTTGCAATAAGTTCTTGGAATTTTGAAAAGCGGTGGGAGAAAACAATCGTTGGTGAGAAGTTCCTGTGGGAATTGCTTGGAGATGAGTTAGAGGTTGTGGAATTTCACGCACCCGTTCAGGTGTGTGTGGAACGCTACAGATGATACGGTGTGTTGAAATGTTATGGTATATTTCTCTGGCTTTCTAAAGAGTCTTGATACAAATTAAAGATCTCTTTACAAATATTGCCCCTATTTGTAATGCTGAGTGTTTAAATCCTTCATGTTATCTGTATTATACTGTATAATTGTGTAAGATACGTATGTTTACAATAAATTCTTTTATTAGCTGTGACAGGATTGTCTCGACTCTCACCTGTCACTCAAAGAAGTTTCTCCAGATCCCCATATCTCTGTGTGCTCTGTATATTCAGAATGCTTTAGTTAGTTCTTGATAAAAATTGGCGGTTGTGGAATTGATCTGAAGGGAAAGGTAACTTTTCCCTTTTCTAGTTATTTAAAAAAGCCTCTTGGGTTTGGAGACTGGGGGAAGGGAAGCCAGGAGCTCAGTAAGCTGAGCTCCTCCAACTTTTCATCCCCCAGAGCAGCCTGTTTAGAGAGCGAGTAATGGGTCTGTGTGGAAGATGGAAGAGCGTGGTGGGTTGAGGTCGGCTGGCTGCCAGCCGCCCACCCAGCCACTCTCGCTCCCCTTCAGCAGCACCAGGGGAGAAAACAAGATGAAAAGGCTTGTGGGTCAAGAGAAAAACGGGGATATCGCGTACTAATTACTGTCGTAGGCACGAAATGAAATGAAGCCGTTTGCACACAGAGCTGGCGCGGGAGCAAGTAGTGTGTCTGGGTCCCTGCCTGCGGTCCTGTGCCACCAGGGATGAGGGATCGTCCATCCCTTCTGTGCCATTTCTGCCCTGAAAGCAAGCGCAGCCTCTCCGGGCTACGGGGCACCAGCAGCCATGTGTGGTAGGACAGGCTGGTTCTTAAAACGGTAGGTCACCGTAATAGCCGAGATAGAGAAAATCAGTATGAATGGGGCAGTGGGGATCGGTTTGCGTCCGATTGTTCACCCTCCAAGAAACAGGTGCGCTGCAAAGAGAAATGTGCAGTTTATGAAAGCAGGCAGATCATTCATGTCCTGCTTGTGAACTTTTCAGGCTCAGGTAAGGAGAATTGTCCTAAGCAATGGAGTATTTCCCATGCCAGGGCTTCACCTGAGCATGCGGAGGTGCAAGTGTTCCCTGCTCCCTGGTGCACTGCACGCAGCTGGCCCCAAACCCGCTTTCAGCATCCCAGCAGGCCATGTCTCAGCAAGATGGAAGGAAACTACCCTATAGGTAGTAAATTATAATGCTTCAGGTGTAAACCCTTCCTTTTAAAGGGTGTTTATCTGTGTGTCACGTAACCCTTGTTTGCAGTGTGATTCACAGCTGGAAAGCCTTGATGGACTTGGATGCGAACCCAGAGCAATTGGGAAGACAAATACTAGCGTGAGAGCGGCGTTGGAAGCAGTCCTGGCATCGTGACGCCCTGGAGCCTGCAAAACCTGTGTAGGTTTACCCTCTAGAGAGGAATGTGCTGTGGTACCTTTCAAGTTGGCTGAGGCAAGCACTTGCTGTGCAAGGTCGGGTATGTTGAATGTCAGCATCCCCCTGTCCCTTGCTGTGGTAAGTACCTGATGGTTTTCCTTCCATTCTGCCCTCCCGTAGTTGGAGCCAGGCAACAGCTCACGAACCTCTGGCTTTCTCCTGGAAGTCTCCTAAGGCATAGCTAGAAGAGCTGGCACTTCGGTATCTGGGGAGGCTGGCTGTACCTTCAGCACCGTTACTCACTAAAATGTTCTCAGGAGCATCTAAAGTAATGGTCTCTCTTAAAATTCCAAGCCGGCACCATTTTCCCCTGATCTGTGTGAGATGGCAGGGTAAAGCGGGTGAAACGCGGGTTGCTTGTCTCTTCCTGTTAACAGGGCGCACGGTGGGCACCGATAAAGGGGGTGTTGCGAGCACGACCCCTGCGTCAGAGTAGATCTAGCCTCTGTGTGTCCCCCCCCCAGCGCATGTAGCAAACTGGTATCGTTGGTACCCTTTCCCCTTCCTGCTGATGGACCGCTTTGCCGAACAGTTTGCTTTCACAGGACAGTTTGGGTTGGAAGGGACCTTAAAGGCCATCCAGTCCCACCCCCCTGCCCTGGGCAGGGACACCTCCCACCAGCCCAGGCTGCTCCAAGCCCCGTCCAGCCTGGCCTTGAACCCCTCCAGGGATGGGGCAGCCACAGCTTCTCTGGGCAACGCTGCCCAAAAGAAGAGTAAGCCATCCCCTGCGTGTCAAGCGCAGTGTGGATGGACGTCAGTTGAAGCAGACAATTTTGCATGCAGTAAAGGAAGGGCGACTGGGTCAGTCTGCGGTTCCCTTTGAAAATGTCTGGGGAAAAATCCCATAAGTGATTATGAATTCTGCAGAGCAACAGCTTTCCTTGGGAAAGCACTTGTGCTTTGGAATGAGCAGTCGGGCCACAAGCTCGCCGTGTTGCTTGGAAGCCCTTCTTGCTGGGGGGCTCTGTGCCTGCAGGCAAGCTTGAGGAGGAAGGAACTGAGTGCTGGTGGCCGTGAACACAGACTGGCACCTCCGTGACACCCTGCTCCCTGTCCTGTGCGCCCCGCTGCTCTTGGGAGAGAGAAATGCAGGGACAAATTGTCCCGCGAGGCTGAATACCCGTGGGTTATATTTTACAGCAGGCAAAAAAAAATTGGGAAAGAACCAATAGCCAAAATACATTTTAATTTATTAAATTAAATCCAGTCCATTTGATAAAATACAAGCTTATTATATTACCAGTTTGTTTAGAACTGGGTTGATTTTTTTTTTAAAGAAATACAGTGAATTAAGAATAGAGACTGAATAGACAATCTATGCTTTTTTTTTCTTTTTTTTTTTTCTTCTTTTTTTGCTGTTAATAAAGTCCAGGATCGAAATGAACTTAAATTGTTTGAACAAAACTGTTAAAAACGTTATAAAGAGATTAAACAAGCAGGCTGAATTCTTAGAAACATCTAACATGCAAAACCTTTAGTACAGTTTGAATGTTTCGAATGAATTTCCTGAAAAATGAATCTCCTGAAGAATTATTTTGGCAAGCACTGGTATTCCCGTAGGTTCCTCTGGGGCCAGGGAGGTGTGTGGGAGGTGCCATCGTGCTATCCCTCGTCCCAGCGTGCTGCAGAGGTTCCCTGTTCTTGCGGCTGAGTTCGGTCCTTCTAGTGTAGCGGGCAGAGGTGGCACCCTTAAATTCTCACATCGTGCAGCCAGAAGATGCTGTCTGCATGTTTTCCAACTACAGCCCGCATGCCAGCAGTTCAGAAGTGGTTCTTCTGGGAATTCTC
Source organism: Rhinoptilus africanus (assembly GCA_013400135.1). Taxonomy (NCBI): domain Eukaryota; kingdom Metazoa; phylum Chordata; class Aves; order Charadriiformes; family Glareolidae; genus Rhinoptilus; species Rhinoptilus africanus. Next base: position 86,870 of record VXBO01011811.1, on the reverse strand, counting down.
GGCAATGCCATACGTGTTCGCAGAGGCCCTGGGGTTCATTACATTTGCCTTCGACTTCAGCTAGTAGGAAGGTGGAGAAAAAACCCCTCCCGTGTTCGAGTGCGTTCTGTTACAGACGGATGAATATCCGATTGCTGCTCAAGCCTGAGGATAGTTTCCTTTCATTCTAGCCAACGCGTTGGTGTTTCAAATGCGTGAAGTTTTTCAATTTGGTCTTTTTTTTTTTTTCCCAAAAAAATAATTAGCAAACCCATGAAATAAGCAGTAGACTAATTCTATTGCTAAAAGTCACGGAGAGAGAAACTGTAAACCCACTACAGTCTTGATGAACAAAAGCTAAAAAATGGTTTCTTAAAACACGTGTACCCCAGCAAATGTTAAATGCACTCCAAACTAAAAAAAAATCAGCTGCAGAATAATGACACTTAAAATGGTCTATCTTAAAAATGAAGATGTCTTACATTCTACGTTACGTTTTTCTTTAAGAAGAGTTTCTAAGTAACATTCGCTTCTGGTTGTTCCTAGCATTAGCATTACCACTATACAGGCAAGAACTGAGGAGTTTCAAGGCAATATTTTTCCACCTTGCATATGCAAAGAGTTAATAGTTATTAAAAGTATAAGCATGTCCTTTTCATTAAAGGATCACAAATTGCTTTAGGTAAGATCCGTATGCAATATTTACACGGCCCCTAACAGCTGTACAGATTAGAGAAATCCTTTAGCTCCGCTGGGGGCTGGCGGGTGCCCGTCCACGCGATCTGCTCCCCCCAGGCTGGGGTGTTGCTGCCAGGGCTGTCTCCCGCAGTTCAGGCCCCTCTCCCCCCTGCCTCAGCCCACCGATTCTGGCAATATCCAGCTCTCTTGGAAAGCCCCAAGACGCTGCATGCGCCAGTTTTATTTTAGAGTCCAGCGATGCTTCTAAAACAACCCGGCGAGTTCAGACCAGCCCCTTTGATGCTGCGATTTCTGGTGATGCCGTCTGAGGTCCTATTTCCAAAACCCCTCAAGAAGCTCAGAAGCCAGCCAGGCGCACTCTCCCTGCCGTTCCCTGGCCTGCTTAGAGGGTGCTGCTAAATAAAACTCTTTTGGGGTTTTAATTATCCATCCCGCTTGTGATTGTTTTCCCTCCCACCCTGTGCGGTTAAGCGTAGGGATGTTGCCTGCGATGCTGCCTTGGCTGCCCAAAGTCGATCTCCTAACGCGACGCCAGCTGGCGTAGTAATGAACCTGCTCCGCCGAAAAAACTAGGTCACTCCTCGCAGCCAGTTCCGAACCCCAATTTGGTCTTTTTGTTGTGTGAGCAGAAAGTGTGTGTGCATATCATTAATCGCCGGAGCTGCTTTTTGATAACACCGGTTCTTTGATCTTTAACATTCCTCATGAAAATTGCATAGTGATACGTCGGAACCGAAACGCCGCGTTTAAGCTGCCTGGGTGTGAGGAGGGGCCGGGTTCACACGTTGAGGATCCGTGACGGCGCCTGGAAAACAGCAGAAGGGTTGGGGGAGAACCTGGTCTTCACCTCTGGGATCTAGTGGGGAGAGAAACGTTAGTGTGACACGGGGCGCAACTGCCTGGGGAGCTTGAGGGGGATGGAGCCTTGTGCCGATCTATCTGCCCCCCCTGTAAGGTGCCACCAGCCAAGAAGTGTTAGCCCTTGGCTGGGCGTAGATGAGACTGGCCTCGTGATGGGCAGAGGGTGATTCGAGGGCAGGCGTGATGCTGCGGCACCGAGGAGGGGCTTGGGTGTAACCCAGCCCTTGGACCCGGAGGAGTGTGGTGCGAGGGGGGATAACCGCGGCGGGGTGGGCCGTGGCAGGAGCCAGCCTCTGCCGGACCGAGAGCTGCCCTCGTCACGTACTCTACAAACATCACGACCCCTGCACCGCTGAGCCGGAGCTGGATTGAAGTGAGTGGAATTACATGCGTGTCTGCTCCTTAACCTTTTGGAGAACGCCATCCAGGCTCCATCAGGACCCTCCCCTGCCGTGCTCCATGGGGCCACAAGTTACGTGTGCTGGGAGCAGGGGCACGGGCCTGGAGTACCCAAAGGAGAAAAATCGGTTACTGGCCATGCCAGGCTGTGAAACTGCACGGACTTTGATAAGGATGTTTATTCCTCAGGCCTGGAGGAAAGGTGGGATAACAGAGGCGGCTCTCTGCTCTCTGTGGAGTCAGAATTTCACCCAATACGTAGCTGTTGTGGTTGCAGTGAAGCATAAAGGACACCTGGATGCTTGTGTCTTCCTTAATGCCTAAAACCCAAAGGATCCAAAACAGGACTGGCCTTGGCTGTGCATGACCACAGGCAAAGAGAGCACAGGGGAAGCCATCGATCTGGTGGTTGTTGTTGTTGCGTTGCTCTGATTTTTCCGCTCCTCTGGGGATGCATCTGACAGGCTAAGGAACAAGAGGAGCATCACAAACGGCCTGTGCAGAGCCCAGCGGCTGGGGAGAGCCAGCAGCACGAGCCCTACACGCGGGCTGTCAGGAGACAACGTGTCCAGCAAAGTCCTGGGCTTCAGGCAACAGGAAAAGTCCAAACGGCCAGGTGTAAATCAGGGAGAGTCAGAATTCCATTTGAACTGGTGACTCCTCGGCACCATCCTCATTCCAGACCACACGTGTCCCGTGCTGTCTGTGAGAGAGGCTGTGGTGGCACCCTGGGGCTCCAGGAGATGGGCCCAGCTTACGTGGCCCAGAGCGCGGTGTCCTTGGCGGCGTGTGTTTGTGTCTGGATTCCAGTCTTCTCTTTGCCTTCCTCGAGAACTGGGATAGGGCTTTGAAGGGTTCATCTAGGACCCTCTCGTTTATATCTTATCTGCCAAATAGGAAGACGGGCTGCCCAGAGAGGTGGTGGAGTCTCCTCTGGAGATATTCAAAACCCTCCTGGGCACATTCCTGTCCAACCTGCTGTGAGTCACCCTGCTTTGGGAGGGAGTTGGACTTAGGTGACCTCCGAAGGTCCCTTCCAACCCACCCCCCACCATTCTGTGATTCTGTATTTTGTCCCTCCGGGCTCAAGATACAAGATTAAATACAAGGTTGAAGGGTTAAATACCCTCTCTGCTCATTGCTGGCCCTGGGTAAGCAGCCCAGACTGTTGGGAGCCAGGAGGAAGTTTTGGTGAGGTTTGCAAATTCTCTTTTGCCTGAGGTCACTGTCCCACTTTCGGCGGAGCTGGATAGACCCATCCTGCGCCTTGTGGCAGCAGCGTGCCAGCAATCCTCTGCGGAGGAGGCACTTGACTGTCTGCTGATTAAACACTTCTTCTTTGTCTCCTCCAAGGCAAAGATTTACTTTTCACAAGTGGCCCTGGAGTAGCTGCTGGAGTAACTCTGACGCCACAGCACCATGCGGATGGGGAATCCAGCTTTCCCAGCCACTCGGTGCAGCCTGTGACCGGCTTTTAGTGTTGGCTGTGAAGTGCTGATCTCTTTGGCGGCCTAAAGCAAAAAGCAGCCAAACCAGAGCCTCCCTGGTGCGCGCATTCCGTCTGTGGTGGGATGGGGACTGTGTGGAGCCCCTCCAGGGAAAACGCTGAGTACGGAGAGAACCTCTCCTCGTGGGATTTTCAGAAACGCTTAGATGTGTTTCGCCAACAAGAAAACGACCTTATGCTGGTATAGAGGGTTGTAGAAACTCGCAGCAAAATCCCGCGGAAGTCCCAGAGCCCAGGAGCTGTGTGCCTTGGCTGCTCCTCCTTGGGGCTGGCAGCGGGGGCAGCTTCTGCCCTTACCAGCACGGGGGAGTTTTGTCCTGTTTGGGTGGGTGCCGTTCCTCCGACACCGACCTGCGACCGTTCCCACGCAAACAGCCGTGTCCGTGGCTGATGTTCACACCAGAGGGTGAATCTCCTGTTGCTGCCTTAACGCTCACGCACACTGTGTCCCCAGTGCGCGCAGAGGGTGATAAATGCATCTCACATAGAGGGAGAAGGACACACGCCTTGTGTATCAGGTGTCCAGCTGAGGGAATGGCAAATCTCCAGCCTCCTCCTGTCACACAGCTTAACATCTTGGTCTCGGGTTGGATTATGGTAAATTACAGTATGATGTTCTCTAGCATGTCTCTCTGAAAGCAAGGGCTGGGCACATCACCTACCGGGCAGTGGTGAAAGGGTGGTCAGTGAGGACACGGCTTTATTCTACGCACACCACACTGATAAGAAATGAGGAGTTCCTGATGCGTACTCTGGGCTTTACTCACATTGATTTGGGGATTTTAAAAAAATGTTAATTACCTTAAAATCTGCCTTGTAGCTTGTCTCTCGAACAAAATGATCTTCCGGGATAATGAAGCCTTGCTTTGCCTTTATTGGCTTGGATGGTTTTGCTCCAGTCCATGGGCGATACTCTTGCCTGCAATGAGATTGTCAAGTCAGAAGAACCCGTAAAAGACAACATATTCACAGGGTGCTTCTGCTGAGGGGTTGCAAAGCCGGAAGGCAAGGCTGGCCACCATCAGCTCGTAGTATTGAACTTGTCTAAGGCATACTGGGAATAAAACAAGGACTGAGCCTAGAGGCCTGCCCCTCTCGGATGGCCGAGGCTGAGAGATGCAGCAGGGCATAGACTGGGATAACTGGCTGCCCTGACTTCACCCTTTTATTCCTGGCAAAGCATGGGATGTGGCTGTGCTGGGCTGTGCCTCTGCCGCAGCTTGGGCTGAAATGGGCATGGAGCGGGACACCATCTCAGCTGGCAGGTGCTTCCGCTGATGATTTTCCTTTGGGTGGGGGCAAGCGCTCTGACCTGGGATCTGGACAGGCTGGATCCATGGGCTGAGGCCAATGGTATGAGGTTCAACAAGGCCAAGGGCCGGGTCCGGCACTTGGGTCACAACAACCCCAAGCAGCTTAGGGAGGAGTGGTCGGAGAGCTGNAGGAAAAATGTTGACACTGAAAGGGTTGTCAAGCATTGGCACAGGCTGCCCAGGGAAGTGGTTGAGGCACCATCCCTGGAGGTATTTAAAAGACGGGTAGACGTGGTGCTTAGCGAGATGTTTTAGTGATGTTTTTTGTCAGTGTTAGGCTGATGGTTGGACATGATCTGAAAGGTCCCTTCCAACCTAGTCCATTCTGTGACTCTGACTTTGCATGATGATGTCTGAGAAGGCGGCGCTTGGCTGACTTATTCTTGGAGCAGTGACAGCCGCGAGATGAGTGCGGGGCCCGCACCGAGGGTCCTTCTGCAGCCTCCCCTCTGCACCTCTTGCCACAAATGGGCTTCACTAACGCCCTCTCCACCAGGGCTCTGGCTGCTGCAGCAGCCGCCGGCTGAGCTGGCTTGTTTGCTCTCGGGAGGAGACAGAAATCTGCTCTGCTTGTGTTCGTATCTCTGGCAACCGACTCAAACAGCTTCTGCAGCAAAATCAGAGGCGACTAACCACGGTGTGGCAATTTGATGACCATACCCTGGCATACTTCAACAATAACTGCATTTTACTAGCTGTTATACGCAGGATGCAGCGATAGGACTGAGCTCCGAGCCATGTCCAGGGAAGGGAAATAGGCTGGGTGTTAATGCGCCGAGCTAAGCTTTGATGACAGCCTTCCCAATTTCCATTTTTCCAAGCATGCTATTTGCTATTTTGATACTAGCTGCAAATTACTCTTTTTTTTAAAAAAATCTTCTTTAAAGTGTGTAAGTGTGGAGTATTATTTTAGAATGTGTAATTTAATCTTGATCCTTTTAGTGTATAACCAAAACAACTGCTGCCTGCTTGTTTTGCTCGATTTCTAAAGATAGACTCAGCCTTAAAGCGCTGCCTCTTGGTTGATTTGTAGATACGGGGTACAACCCTGGGCTGTATATAAGCCAGACAGAGAAACCAGCGCACTAACAAAATTAATTCTAAAAAAATTAAGTTACTGTTTCTTGAGTGAGTTGGCTGCGGGCAGTGGCCCCGGTCAGGGGGGTGAGCGCGGGTGCAGGCACAAGGAGAGGGGCAGGAGCCCGCAGCCGGGGCCGCAGCAGTTCGTCAGCTTGAGTGGAGGTGGAGCGAGTTCTTAAATCCACTCGGTTCGTAACAGATACTGCTCTACAGAAGACTTTCCTGCCCATGAGAAAGGAAAACCAGGCCCCTCTCAGGGCTGTTTGTGTGCGCTGCAAATCTTATTGATAACTGTGCCCTTNGGATGCGTTCCTGTGCCCCCTGCTCTGGGTGACCCTGCTCTGGCAGGGGGTTGGACTGGATGATCTCCAGAGGTCCTTTCTAACCCCCACCATCCTGTGATTCTGTGAATTGCTTTGCTCTCGTTGTTCTGAGCCTTCTCCCTTCCCCACATCCTGCTCCGGCAGCAGATAAGCTCCTGCACAGCTCTCCGGGGGCTGGCGGTGTGCTTCCTGCTGCTTTAGCACCTCGGGATAAGGAAGCACCTCTGCAAAAAGGTGATTTTGGCCAAGCGATGTCCCAGAAAGGCAACCTTTCAGCAGGGAATCCCAGACACGTGTGAGTGCTGAGTTAAATCTGAGCTCTGCTCTGCTGCGCAGCCAGAGGGAGGACACAGAGCTCCTGGGCAAAATACCAGCAAAATGGTACAAAGCCATCAGTTACATCCCAGCAGCTTCCAGGAACTGGAACCTGCTGCCCCACATAAAGCTGGATTGCCTTAAAGATGCTGGTGGCATTGATTCCTCAGCATCCCTCCTCCTGCCGGCGGCTCTCCCTGCAGTGGAGCGTGGCCGCAGCCGCCAGTGAATGACTCCACGGCCGGTGGCTCTGCAGCCAGCTCCGTCTCCCTGCTCCCTAGCAGATCATCTGCTGGTTTGGCAGGCCCCCAGACGCAGCCCTTTTGGATCTCAGGACCCTCGCTTTGGCTGGAAGCCACGCCGTTCTCCTGGATAGCCAAAATTATTTTCGTGGAACGAGGAAATCTTCTGCCTTCACCCACAGAAACAGAAACGTGAGGGCAGAGGCAGTAACAGCTCAGATCCACAGCAGCATTTCTTATTTGGATCCAGCATTTTGCTTTATTCAAATAAGGGAATTTAGGGGAATTTGTCCTGAGGGATCCCAGGACACCGGGCCATGGGGAAGGGCTGGGCAAAACAGAGACGGCTTATCCCTCTGGGAGCGAGGGTACTTGAAACAAAACAAGAAATGAAGATTATAACTGTTGGTCCAGAAAGTAGAGCTAAGAAAACCGCTTTGCCTTTCAGCTGGCAGGACACAGGCACCCATCTCCAGCTGCAGAGCCCAGTCAGAAGGAACACGACCCCCAGTACCAGTTTGCGGACTTGTCTAAAAATCAGCCATGGAGTCAGGACTCCAGTCAAAATACAGGAGCTACTCACAGCCTGGGGAAGAGGAACCATCTCTTTTTGATGTTACTTAGTTTAAGATGTCAAGTGTCAAGATTTAGTGACTGTTCCCCCCCCGCTATCCCCTGCTGCCCGTGCTTGAGGAGCACACGCGTGAGGTGGAGCTCAGCCCGTGCATCGCCTCTCCCTGCCTTCCCCGCGTCCGCCACCGCCCTCCTGTCCCAGAGCACACGGAGTAGCAGGAGGCCAGCTCGGTGGGAGAGGAATTCACAGAAGCGGCGTGGAGAAGGGGAGAGCCCAGCATGGTGCGACATCCAGCTGCTGCCGGGCACGAACACGGGAGACATCGCCTGTGGCTGCTGTAGAGTCATCTTCACCCTTCCTGCCGGACCCCCTCCCTCCTCCTCCTCTTCGCCCGAGACAGCAGCAGTTGGCCGGTTCCCTGGGGGCTGCGGGCACCTGAAGTGGAGGGGGAATAACCTCCAGGCCCATCACCCAGCGTCTGGGCTCTCTTTAGGTTCTGGTTTGTTCTTTATTCTTACAACCCAGAGGTGAGATTTTTGATCTCCATAAATAGAAATGACCCAGCGGCAGTTGTAAGTACTAAAGCACTGGGGTTATGAAATAAAAAGACCTCCCGAGTTGTATTCGGGCTTTGAAAGAGTAGAGATCAAAAGGGAAGGGCTGCTTTCTGTCTCCTGCCCTTTCTTTACCCCCTACTCGCTCTAGGAAGGAATAAGAAGAACCTTTTTGCAGGCGGTTGCCCCATTAGTCTGTGGAACTGCTTTGATCACATCAATCACTGGTTTGTCAATCATTTGTTTGCAATTTGTTTGAATGTAATTGGTTAATAGAGCCTGGGGAAAGGCATTTCTTTTGTCAGGATGGGTTGCCTGGAGGGGAAGGTTTGGATCAATGCAGTGTGGAAAGTGGGCGGCTGGTGCCCTGCTGGGACAGTTTAACCCCCCCAGCAGCAATGGGAAATGGAGCAAGTGGGAATACGTCTAATGCAGAGACTAGAAACAAATAAAAAAAAAAGCACTGGACTATTAATTTATCAGAGGGTTATTAGTGAGCTGGTGGTTGTGTGCTGTCTCCCTCCCCGGGGGAGCAGGACCACCTCTGCCAGGGCCACCAAACAGCCTGGTGAGGGGGTCGGGCAGGGGGGATGCTCCCACCACAATTCCTCATGTGGCCTTACAGACTTCAGGGCATGATTTGGGAGTGACGGATTCAGGGCTGGTCCCTGAGGATGGAGCACTCGCAGTGGTGTGATAGGACAGGCAGCTGCCTCCCTCTTACCGGAGCTGTGTGAATGGGAGTTTGCGGGCAGGTCTTTGGGTCTTCTGTCATTATCCCATTTCCAATTCTTTCCCCTTTTAAGTTTGGATGTACTTTGCACAGAGGAAATTCCCCCTACCTTTATGCAACAACTTTGAATCTTCCCCGTTTCAGTTCTGCAGCGTACTTTGCAGAACAGACGTCCCCTCCTNGGCCCCCCTTTGCCTGGACAGGCTACGCAGTGTGCAGTGACCCTCTCTGGATCCATCCCAATCCTGCACCAAGCAAGCTTACTTCTGAAATAGCGTAAAAATCAGGGGCTTCGGTACTAATTTCCCCAAGCAGCAAGATACTTAAGAATGTAAAGAGAACTGTAAGCCTTGATTATAAGAGCTTTACTCCTATTACACAGGATAAGCATGTGTTTAAATATCTTGCTGGATCAAGGATGGAGCTCCACATACACGGTACAATTAACCCCGCCAGCTCAGGTGCGTGCTGTGATCCCGTACTCTGCTTTACATCGGGGCAGGTATTTTCTCTGTTTTCTTCTGCAGGGCTGAAATAAGACGCTTTTCAACGCGAAGCGGTCTCCGCCGCTCACCTCGCCCTCCTGCACAAGCGCTGTTTGAAGGCAGGTGAAGAGCATAGATGGCAAAATACGGGGAAAACTGTCATTTCCCCTTCATTCTGCATTATCTCCCCCGGAGGGGAGGATGTTTCTGCTCCTGGTCACAGCCCACGTGCTGAATACTTGCCCAAGAAGGTGGGTGTGCAGTTTGTGGAGGGATCTTCCACCCTGCTATTCCCGAAATCCTTAGCAATGGCACATCAGGCCCTTTCCCCTTAATGACCCCAGCTCTTTATGCCTTTTCATCAAAGCCACAAAACCAAAATTGCTCACTCGGGGGGAACAGCAAGCCCTGCTGACCTCAAGGCCCCCAGTTTGGGCTGCTTTCCTGCTGGGACCCCAATGCAAATGTATGGGGGGCTCTCGGCTCCTGCACCCGCTGGGAATACCCGCAGTGGGAAACACCTGCTGCGGAGCCCAGGCTCTGCTCGGGGCTGTTGTGTGTGCAGAAATTCACCGTCATCCTCCTCCTTCCCCCAGGGCTAAGATGAGCAAAGCCGGTGTGGGGGGGATGAAAAGGCACAACAGTCGCTCACAGCTCTGCTGCCACCTCCGCATTTGAAGTGCTTCCCAGAAGCTGGCGGGTCACAGGAGGGGAGACTGAGGTGTGAAGTGACCTGCAGAGGTACAGCTGGGCCCTGAGCAGCACTCGCCCCGGCAGAGAGGTTGTGCCCTCACCCTGCCTTGCCTTCTGGCAAGGAAAGAAGAATGATGACATCCAGAGAAGGATGACATCCAGCTGGAGATACCTGCTGGCAGCACCAGCTTCTCTCAGCCACTGTAGAAGGGAGGCAAGTAAAGCACTCATCTGCTTCTAAAATGTCTGCTAAATGCAATCAAGACCTAGCCCTACAATTAATTGTGCGCAATTAGTCTCTGCTGTGTCGGAAGTGCACAGCACCTCAACGTACCCCTGGGAGGGAGAAGCCACTTCGGTGGCCCCAAAGGACAAGCCCTCAGGGAGGTGCAGAGAGGGGGGCTCAGCCCTGCCTTCCCCCTCCTCCAGCAGCAGTAAGGTGTCATCCACCGCGACCCTCTGCCGCAGAACCCGGCACCTTCTCGCACTTGGAGCACGTCCCATTTCAGCCTTTCCAGTGCAGCTTGGAGCGATCGGCCTCGGGCTGTGTGCCTGAGCTCCGTCCCCAGGGAGCCCAGCTGGGGTTCGACCTGCCCCAAAGACCTGGGGGCGATAATTTGGAGGGCAGCAGCTGTGCTCTCCTTCCACCCTTTACAGAGTCATTCTTTCCAAATTAAAAATAGCTTTGCTTCTTCGGAGGTACAGGGGTCCTTCCACCCATTCCTCCACCTTTGTCTTTCTTCTGGCCATAGAAAGACCCCCCCCAGACGTCACCAGGAGTGGGACTGGTCTTGGTCACTGACCCCGGGGGGGTCTGTTCTGTTCAGGCCAATTGACTGCACCACGTACAGCCAGTTTTACATGCAGCTGAGTTTCCTTCTGAGCTTAAAAAAGAGCACAGAGAGAGAGAAATCTGCAGCAGGAGCTCTCAGGATGAAGTCTCCCAGGAGCAGGGCACCGATGCACATCCAACAGCGCTGAGCGTCCCGGGGACTCACCGCCACACTGGGGTGCTCCACGGAAACAAACACCCAACAGGCTGGTGTAGAACCACGCACTCAAAATCCCTGAATTATAAAGACACAGCCACAAAAGCTAAAAAAACCCCAGCGCCTTACAGAATTAAGCAAGAAAACCACAACCGCCATTAAAAGCTTGGAGCTGACCAGGTGTCCATGCCAGCTTTTCTGCACCATCCTGGTCAAGCCAGCCTTTCCCTCCCTTCAGGATCTTTTTAACGCTGAGCAAGCCCAGCCAGCTGCTGGGACCTGAGGAAGTCACAAATCACGGCTGGAGGTGGCGGCGTGGCAGTGTCCGTGTGGCAGGAGCTGGTCCCACCGGCAGGAGCCCCGCGGTGGGATCCCGACCCGGCTGGGTGCGGAGCCTGCTGCAGCACCTCCAGCACACGGGACTGGGATGTCCCATTTCTTGTGGGAGCAGACACGGGTCCCCACGCGCAGAGCCCCGTCCTCAGGGCCACCCTACCCTCTGTCAGGGCCGAGCCGCAGGGTAGGGATGAAACTCCCGGAAGGGATGAAACTCCCGCAACAGAAAAGGGGGAATCACCCCAAGGTGAAAGAAAATAAGAGGGTCGGACCGAAAATGCCTGTCTTCCACACCTTTGCTCCTCTCTGACCTACCCGCAGTAGTCCCTGCCTGCGTGTCCCTGTGCAGGACATCCTTTTCCCAACCCCCCCCTAAAAGGATCGTGTAGTTCCCACCCTCCTCCTCCTCCTCAGGACCCAGCTGCCCCCGGTACCAGACCCTTGCTCTGCCCCTGCCCCAGCTGACCTTCCTCTGCCTCTCCCCACTGCTGCCCCTCACCTGGGGGGGGGTGCAGCCTACAAGAACTGGGCAGGGCCCACCCACCAGGGGCCTGTGGGGGCTGCCTGTGGCCACCAAGGCACAGCTCAACCCACAACAAGGGTCTTTCTGGCCTCCGCTGGGAAGAAGATGAAGAACATCGACCCGTAACGGTGCTGCGTGGCTGCTGCCTGAGGGTGAGCTACGTGTCTGCAGCGCTGCCTCTGGAAAAGGGCAAGGTAAGAGGAAAGGAGACCTGAACCGCGGAGGTGTTACTGGAAATCTTGTGGCTGTGGGTGCTCGTGCTGTGGGTTGTCCCCTCCCTGCCTCAGAGCAGCTCCTGGGGCTTTGGGGGGACTAAAGCTGCCAAACACAGACCCAGTGGCCCAGGGAAAACCTGAAAATGAGCCTAACTCTGCTCGGTACCAACCACTCTGCTCCTGATTAGTCTCTTATTTTTTTATAAAAAAGCAGTAAGTCCAAAAGAAAACAGACCCCTGCAGCTTGCAAAGTTAGTGTGGACTTTTCTGCTGCTTGTTGTGACTCCTGTGGCTTCTCTCGGGCGCGCTGAGTGCTACGGGGATTTCTTAAATCTACGGTGTTGTACTGGGTGATAATGCAAAGAAACTGCGGGAATAAGACCAAGGTGGCTTGATTTGCCCAGCTGTGTCCGCGTTAGTCGTACCGTGTGGCCTTCAAACAGCTTCAAGGTGTGTGTGACAACGTAGTCCTGGCCTGGCTGTCCCCAGCTTGTGCCTCTGCCTGCACCGCTCCTGTCCGTCCTGCGCCGCTCCTCCCGCCAGCCGCGGGGAGTTCCTCCGTCAGCCTTACTTTTCGTAAAGCTTGGTTTGATTTGCTTGTCGGTATCTCGCTTTGGCCAGCGTTTGTCCTGTCACCTGCAAGCTTCTTGCTCGTTGGTGACAGCAGTTGAACAAGAACAGGGAAGTCGGGGGGAGGAAAGGTGCGGGAAGTGACTCTTTGCTGGGTGTTGGGAGAGCTGCAGGGAATCTGCAGCTCTGGCTTGCCCTTCCTCTGGGGCCAGGGGAAAGAAGGGGGGGAGGTTCAACAAGAAGGTGGAGACGGACGTGTTTCTGACAGATGAACCTTGCTCGCCTTGTCCCTCTGAAGTAATTCCCATGCGGTTTTGAAATTTCCAAAGTGCTTTTCTTCGAAAATAATCCTCCCTCTGTGATTGCGCCGTGAGATGTGGCAAAGGATAAAATACTCCCTAAATTCAAACACTGCAGTTATCCCTTCCGGAGTCCGCACGGTAGCTGTAGTAGCACCAGGGCGGCTGCCGGTGTGGGGAGGAGTGGGATGAGGAGTATGCGCTCTCATGCAGGACCATAATCCTTCCCAGGGTGTTTGTCTTAAAACGCACTGATAAATAATCTGGTGAATTGTAATTATGAGGAGAAATGTCTCCTAGCTACCTAACAGCTAAGGGTATAAATACGTGCAATTCTACTGAAATAAAAATAATTACTCTATTAATATACCTCATAGGTGTTATCAGGGGGTGTTACTGTAACGAGGTGAAGCTGGTACAGTGTTCGAGAGCAGCCACACAGGAGCTGAAATCCCCTCTCCTCCCGTGGCGGACGCCGGTGAGAACTGGGGCTGAATTTAGATGCATCCCTCCCGATTGCTCAGTCCAGAAAATAAGCGTCTCTAATCACGCTGACCGCAGGGAAAGGAAGGCATCAGTAACAGAAAAGTCACTTAATCGTTTCCAAAAAACATTTGGGAAAGGTGGTTTGTGGCTTTTTTTTTTTTTTTTTGCCATTCCCCATACTGGTGTATTTTTGGGGGTACATCCCCTGTGTCTCGGTGCCTGATTAATCGTTGAGGCAGTAATTTGGCTCACCTTGAACGTGGCATTTCCAGGAGTTTTTCAAGGGAAAAATGAAGGTGGCACTGAGGGATTCGGGGCCGTGGGGCAGGGACCGATCCGGGCAGCTCCCGCACCGGGCTGCGCTCGGCTGCCCGTCCCGCATCCCCCTTGTCGCCCCGGGACCCCGCCGCCGCGGCGGGGGTCACACACCCGCNCCGCGGGGGGGGTCCGCCGCGCTGGGGCGGCCCCTCCTCCTGCTCCTCGATGTCGGAGTAGTTGTGGATGGTGAGCGGCACGGAGAGGTCGGACTTGTCCAGCTGGCTCCAGAAGCGGGCCAGGCAGCACACCCGGCTGATGCAGGGCCAGGCCATCCCCCCCGCTCCGCCGCCCGCAGCCGGCCGCGCTCCCGGCTTCAGCCCTCATGGGCGGCAGCCCCTCCTCCCGCCGCCCCCTTCCCCGGTAACGACACCCCCTCGCCGGGATTACGGCCCGCACACGTGACCCGCGCTCGGTGCAGCTGCCGGTGCGGGGGGGGCCGCCCAGACCCGCC
>VXBO01011811.1:55615-72506 GCA_013400135.1 Rhinoptilus africanus | reverse complement strand
AACCCCCCTTTCCTCCAGTACATTAACTCCTTAACCACCGCACTTCTAAAATACTATTAACCAAAACCCAAGCCCCTCATATATCTTAATACACGGTCCGCACCATCTACCGTTCACCAGAGGCTGGAAATCACAGCTTTTTCTTTTGTATTTTCGTGGTCAAAACCGCCGAAGCTGGCAGAATTCCATCGGGGATCAGTCTGGCTTTGGAAATTTGACATCTTATGCAATAGGTGGCCCCAGGCCATAACGCTGCTCCACAATTCCCCATTCAGTGGGTTCTCACTGTCTCCGAGTCTCCCCACGGGGCGCCAAACTGGGAAATAGAAGGCTGTAAAAGTGCCGAGTGTGGATAAACTGAGCTGCCACCTATTGGAAAAATCATCTGCTTAAAGGCTAACTAGGCAGGTACGTCGTTTTAGAATGTAATCATCTTATCTGGTAAGATCCAGTGAGAAATTGATTATGCAGTGGAACTGGAAAAGCGAAGATTTAGTGCTTTAGTTCAGCTGAGCAGTCTGGATCCGTAGCGTATTCGCACCTCCGTCCATAATTGCACCGTCTCCTGGTGGGGAGAAGGGCTGGAAACACGGACGTGGGATTAAGGCAGAACCTCTCCTTGAAACAATTATCAAGGGATAGACAGAAATTCCTTTGCAGACGGTCCCCTTGTCCGAAATGACCGATTTCACACTCGCTGGTGCTACGAGCAGTTTTGATTTCACACACGCGCACCCCCTGCCCCGTGTCAGGGCAGGGAGACTCAGAAATCGCAGGTAACAACGTTTTGGTCGCACACAGAAGCCTTGACACAACACCACCACGCGGGATGTTGAATGCTGCTTTCCGTTTGTTGCATGAAAAAGCCATAAACAGAATTCTACTTCTAGGAATACGCAGGGAGAGATTTCTGAAATTTCTGCTGACTTCCCCCCATCTCCCCACCTAGGATTACTCTGCTCCATGCGGTAATTTTTAAAAATAAATCCCATTTGGTTGAAATTTAGAATGCTTTACTCTGGTAAGGAGAAACGGATTTTAGAGTCGTGGGAGAAAACATCTGCTTTATCATCCGTTATCACTGGCACAGTGCAAACGATGCTCTGATCCTCGTTCCTAGGCCCGACTTAGCAAAATACACGGGGGAATCGATCGGATGTCGCTGCCCTCCCTGTGCCTGCCGCTTCCTGGCACTGAGTTCAGCTCTGGCACCGCGCGGCTCCGAACCCACCTACAGCACAGGGAAAGCTCTGAGCAGCCGCTCCTCCTTGCTCGCAGGACGGAATTGGCACAAAGGGTATCTCAGACAGGGAAACCAGAAGAAGCTGGATGGGATTTTAGAAGTTGTCTGCATTTAGAAGAGATTTATCACGATTAAAAGCTGCGTTGGGGGAAGGGGGGGGGGATGCTACAACAGTAAGACAAAGGCAAGGCACGAAATCAGAGAGCAAACCAGCTGCTGCTGCCAGGAACGGGGGCTGAGAGCGCCAACAGCCCGTTTGTTCTAACACGGACAGGAAATTTCAGTGGATAAGGACACTGAAGCAAAATATTCCTTAAAACGTGGCAGGCTTTCTTAAAGCTACTGCAAAGGGATGAAGGATCGTGTCTCGACGTGCTTAACCATGACTTTACACTTACTGCTGTTTGCCGACACAAACACTAGCCCCTGTCTCTGCCCAGTGTCCGCATAATCACCACATTGTATTGTTATTCACAATAATAAGCTCTTTGAAAAGGGGGGAGAAAAAGGTCTTTCCACATGGTTAGTTTTGTTTTAGGCGGTTGGTTCTTTTTGTTGGTGGTTTTTCTGGGTTTAGGGTTGTGGGTTTTTTTTTTTTTGGTGGAAGTTTCTTTTTCATTCAAATTTCTTTGCCATTCAAAGGTGTGACTAAATACCAGGATATGCCAGGTTTTGCAAGCAGCTTGCCAGAAAGGTACCTTATTTACTCTAGTGAGCTGTCAGAACTCCAGCCTTTTCCCGGTCTGACTGATGGGAGTATTGACTTCCACGCTGCAGTCTGAAAGCTGTTTTGGAGCAGAGATTTTACCTTTGGCAGACAATGCTGCACACAGGCTCGGGTGCAAAATGACATGAGACCCACCGCCTGGGTACGTGAAAGCTTTTTTACAATTCTACATATGTTAAGTACCTCTAGGGTTTTCTATAAGTGAGGAAGATTCCGGTACTGAGCAGCCTTTAGAAGGGTGCATGCTGTTAGGCCTAGAGTTAAGGTGCAGCTTAGGCACAAGACCCTCAGACCGCAGCCGCTGGCTGAAATGACAGTGATTCCAAACCTCTCTGGAAGTTCCAGGCTGGTTTCTCAGGAGCTTTGAGCCCCTGCCACTCTGAGAATCCAGGAGAAGTGGATTGCCTCTGAAGGGTCAGCCTGAGAACGTCCCCACGCTCATCCACACCCTTCCTGCCAGGGCGCAACCACACCACCCGGCCTTCGCAGGGCTAACGCACCAGGGGAGTGGGGCTGCGGGCTCTGCAAGCGATGCAGGGGGACGACTTCCAAACTTTGAGGCAGGCGCTGGCTACTGTGATGAAGAACTTAACTGTAAGCTTGGCTTATTCTTCCAGACCTGTAAAATATAATGTCCTTCAGGGTTTATACACTGCATCTCCTGCACAAAGCAGCTCCCTGCTGCTTTCTGTCAGGATGTCTTTAAAAAACCCTCGGCAAATACAGAAGTGCTGAAGAGATCAGGTACGTTGTTCAGTGGACAAGTAAGGAAGAGAAGGGGGAAAAAATAAAAGGCAGTAACAGGTGCAAACCCAACATGTTAAATATGGTGAGTTATGGCTTTTGAGCTTCTTTGGCATGAAATACTCCCTGACGACAAGCCCATTCGGTGGCCATCTTTCGCTGCTGCCGGCGTCTCCCTGCCTGCGTCGGCTGCCCTCTGCTGCAGGCAGGGCTGCACTGTGGCTCAAGCCCTAAAAGCTGGCATGCTCGTCCTGCGCGCTAGAGAAGTGGGAAAGGAGAAGTGACAGATTAGAAACAGAAAGCCAGAAAGCTTCTGGAATGGAGTAAAGGACTATTAGATATTCCAACTCTCTCATTTTTTTTACGTGTTTAAGTCGACAGGCACTTAAAAGATCAACTCCTCAAGTGTCTCATTTTCCAAGGGAGAAAAAACCCAAGACTTGAGCACTGGCCTGTGGCAGTAAGGGAGGTTACGGCAATTCTGCCTTCTAGGAAAGCACCTAGTGCTCTTTGGTGGACATTAAGGGGATGTGTGATCCATTAACTTCCTCAGTTTTAAAAATGTTAATCTTCCTAAGTGTTAACCGGTTGTACCCCCTTTTGAAGTTTTTTGGACAGAGCTTTTAGTCACTTCATTGGAAAGCTTTTTTTTTTATTCCTTCTTTACAAAATGTAATGCAGACTGTTACCTCAGAGCGCAACAGGATAAAAACCTTTATTGTTCCACCTTTGTCAGAGTTCATTTTCTATTGATATGTATTTCTGTAACTGTCGTTTGCGTTAGAAACTTCAGCTCCTTAGAGGCTTAATGTGGAGTAACAAAAAACCTTCACAACCAATTCAATCCCACGTCTTCAAGTAATATATCGCTTGGGCACAAGGAATCTCTAGGACTGGAATCAGTTAGATCTTCCACCTCCTCCTTTTCCTGTAGTCTTTGTCCTCATTTCATGCCAAGCTTTCACCAGCGGTTCTCTGTTCTTCCATATGAGCTCGTGTCCATAAGTCACATACCACCTGGGAAAGAAAATGTGAGTTAAAACTGCAACTTCTCTCTGTAGATGAGGAACAGGCTGATCACTAAAATCAAGTGTCTCCAATGCTCAGTATAGGAGACAAGATAAACTGAGGCAGATAAAACAATAACATTTTGGAAGGTGACAGGGGCAGGTAAACCACTCGCTCGCTCTCTCCTAACGGTTAACCTCTCTGTGCTCTCGCTTATCTCAGCCCTGAGGTTCGGTTTTCGTGCCTTTAATTTCACGCTCTCACGATCTCTCCTTAAAAAAAGATGCGAAAAACTATTTCCATCAAAACAGTACTGTTGCTTGTGCTAAGTCTTACTGACAACACCAAGTAAAAATATTCAACTGCCCCATAAGGGACAGCCACATTCCATTCAAAATGAATTTTCCTCTATAAACATCTAAATGAAGATTTAATCTATCTGTGTTATAGCTTAATTTATATTCATAGAGAATTATATATGCTGATATATACAGATCACATATAATCGGTGATGATATTAATGTATGATAATCATAAGCAATTAAGGCAGGGAGGTTATGGTGGAGAGGTGAGAGGAGAAGCAGCTGGATGAAAATAGGGTGAAGGTTCTCCCAAAGGTCTGACTTCCCACCTGAGTCCGGAATTACAAAAACAGCCATCAGCTGGTGCCAGGCGAAATCAATCCCTTAAATCATATAGTCGCTTTCTGAAGGGGACAACTGTCTGTGAGGCCACATATAGAAAATACTTTGTCCATTCAACATACGTCCTAAATAGAGGTTCTGTTTTAGGATGAAGTGACCAAAATGATCACAGAGGAGAACATACGTAGCTGAGGAAGAAAAGGTATCTGCCAACTCAGGACAATTTCTACTGCAACTGCAATCCTATTTTAACAATGATGAGGGGACCGGAACCCCTGAGGGATTTGGGTCTCTTCAGTCTGGAAAAAAGGCGGCTGAGAGGGGACCTTATCAATGCCTATAAATACTGACAGGGTGGGTGTCAGGAGGATGGGGCCAGACTCTTTTCAGTGGTGCCCAGGGACAGGACAAGAGGGAACGGGCACAAACTTGACCATGGGAAGTTCCACCTAAACCTGAGGAGGAACTTCTTTCCCTTGAGGGTGGCAGAGCCCTGGCCCAGGCTGCCCAGGGAGGTGGGGGAGTCTCCGTCTCTGGAGACATCCCAAACCCGCCTGGAGGCATTCCTGTGCCCCCTGCTCTGGGTGACCCTGCTCTGGCAGGGGGTTGGACCGGGTGATCTCCAGAGGGCTCTGCCAACCCCCACCATTACAGAACCACAGAATGGTATCACCACTCTGTGACAGTTATTAAACGAACAAGCTGATCTAGATACATCATGGCAGAAAGTAGCTATGAGTCGGCAAGACTACACCAAGTGCTCTTGGTGGTACCAAAGAAGGGGAGAAAAGGAGACTGTGCAGCACAGAACTTACAGGCGCCAAAGCCAAAAAATAGCGAAGGCAAACCAGTTCGCAGATCAAAATAGAAGTGTCCTCCACCTGGTTCTTGTCTGGCTTAGCTAAGTGTCAGGTAGGCTTTTCCTATGCCTACATAAAAAGTTTAAAAATGCTCCTAAGTGTGCAAATTAAGACAACATTGCAATCAAGTAGAAGGGAAAAAACTCATTAGGTGATATAGTTCAAACACGGAACAATGAGGAACTGTTTCCCACAAACTGGTTTCTAGTAATTCTTCTCAATTAGGAAGGCTCCACACACAGACAACGCAGCAACACTGAGAAGCAGCAGAAGAGGCTGCTCAGAGGAATTTGGCCTGAGCTTATAACAACTCTGTAGCTCTCCCTAAATTGGTAATTAGAGGAAAAACACTGAGACAAAGGAACTTTCTTAGCTGTGTAATTCTAAAGTTATTTTAATTTGCCCATGCTGTGTTTTGTGAGAATCTTTTCTGCCTTGTGACTCTCCTCAATGAGCTAGGGAGAGCAGGACAGAGACAGCCAGCCCGGGTTATGGTGACAGGACAATCTGACATCTAATCTATCGTTCTAAGGCAGCTCAACTCCATTTCTTTCAGTTCTACAAATTTATTAGCAGTATTTTCCACATAATTTTATAGCACTATAAAGGTAACAGTGAGCTGTCTTCAACGCTACTGAAGACAACCTTCTAAAAAATCCCCACACTTCGGAGAGAAGTAAAGAAAAAAAGAAAATAGTATGAATTTAAATAGAAAACAAACAGAAGTTAGTAAATACAGACTTACATTCCAAAGAGAGCTCCCCCAAGATGTGCAGCATGGTCAAAAAGTCTCCAGCCTAGAGCAAGCCCTGCAGTGTCAAATGCAATTATGGCTTTTAAAGCCTGGAAAGGAAAGGAACATGGAATGGACAGGATCAGTCACAGCATACAATGGTCACTGATAACAATGTTTCATATTCTGGCACAGAGCGAAAATTTGGGATCACAAACATCCCCTTTATATCAAAGAAATCACTGTAAAAAAAATAATAATTGTTTTAAACCACCAGACTCAGTCTTTAGCTGTACTGTCCTGTCAAAGGACACAAGGAGCTACAAAATAATGCAGGGTGGGAATGCGTCCTTTCCAAATACTCAGTCTTTTCGAATTGTCATTTCTAGTGCTACGCCTACTTTCCAAACTTGGGGCAGGGGAAAAAAAAAAAAAAAGAGGAAGTTATGTGAAAGAGTACACACTACAGGAGACCACAAAGCATGGAACTGCGACATTCTCATTCACTAATTCTGACACAGCTTAGACTCATGTTCATCTGTCCTCCCAAACACAATCCTCCAGTGCACGGAGCATGTGGGGCAGCATCCCTGTCATCGTAACTGATATAAATTGATTATCATGCTCTCCTAAGCAACACATCTGTTGGAAGGCAGAAAATCAGGGCGATAGTGAACAACTCCATGGCCAGAAACAGCACGAGCATCAGTACACCAGCCTCAACAGACACAAACCACCCTAACTGTAATTACACAGGATTTTACTAAATACCTCATTCCAAACAGACCAGCAGATTTAACTTTAGGATGAAATGTTACTTTAAGTAGGATTTCTCTCCTTAAGCCTACGTGTTAGAATAGCAGCTATATTGCTACATCAGCTTGTTTATTTTAAAAGCACTTTGCAGTATATGTAAGGTGGGCTAAAGGAGTGTACAAAGTTTAGAAATACAATTATACCATAGAGGTTCTTACTTAGGGCTAAAATTATTCCAACGTTTATACTGCAACAGTTAATGTTGCTCTTGTTTTACTGTTGCAATGAGTAATTCCTCATGCTTTCTGTGGCTCTGTCAAGATTTCTACCCTGGCCATCTTTCTTAGGAAAGGCGCACTTCAAGAGTAGCATGCAAAATATTAGGTCCACTCAAGCAAAAGTGCAAGAAAAACAGGAAGGCTACATCTAAGAACACTTGTTCAAATCTGTAAACTTCGCTTACAAAAAATATTATATCTCATCATCCTGAAATGACAAAGCTTAACTGTTTCAAGTAAAACAGTAAAATAACTTTTGAGTAGTGGACCAAAGATGATTAACTTATTAAAGCAAGTTCAGATATGACATGCTTTTCATAACTGGGACAGTGGATGGGCTTGAAAGAACTTAATGAAACAGAACAGGAATCCTAGTACTACACATAAAGAAAAGCCTCAGTAGCGTATTTCTAATCCCAACAGTGTTCTTAAAAGTATCAGGAGATGACATAAAAATGACAAGGCAGGTACTCCTCCAGGGCTGGAATGTTAGTTTCTTGGAGAAGCATAATTGTGGTTTTCCCATCTTGTAAGTTTTTCTTCAGAAAGAGTACACCAGTATTAGATTAGCCTGTAACGAGTGCTGCTATGAAGGTATCACCCATCTGAAAGAACAGTACGTCTACAGACGTTTCCTCAGACTGGTGAACCCCAGTCCCTCCCATCTTCTTTTACCTCACTATCAGATTTGAAACAGATCCATGGAGGGTGGAATTTAGGATAATTCTAAATTGACTCCACTGAGTGTAATGACTGTGTTAGGCTACAACAATTCAGAACCAGTCGCCAGGACTTCCATGACCTGCATTCTCCTTCAAAATAAATTTTAACAGTTTAGAAATGCAACGGAAGAGGACACACGCTCCGATACTGTAGAGGCATGGGGAAAATCTTTTACGAGAAGGATTTCTTTGAAGTTCACAGGCACTTACGTTTCCTGCTGTAAATGTGAACATTGGAAGAAATATGATGGCTAGTTTTGCTTCTGGCATCTTTGTACATACGGCTGCAAGGACAGTCATTATAGCTCCTGACTGCAAATACATGAAAATACATGAAAGTGAGCTCAGATGTTACATAAGGGGAAACTACTTATTTTTTCTGCATGTGAACCCGTTTTCCTTTTGGCTTTTATTTTCAAATGCCGCCCCGCAGTAAACCTCTAACTAGGAAGCATAACAGCAAAATTCAGAATAAAATAAAACAAGACACCATTATTTAATTTCAGTATCTGAAATTATAAATACTCAAAAAAACCACCGCTCGGATCCTCTTATATAATTAAAAAAAATACCCCCCCCAGTTTTTAAGATAACAATTTATGTTAATATGCTTTCTTCCCAGTACACTGTAGAAATCTAAGATATATTAATCAAACACAGACATCTCGGATGAAGGGAATCATTCTGAAGCTTGAACCGAAACAAGGAAAATAACAGACGGACAGGGACAATAAACCTTTTGTCAATGAAACAAGCAATTCCCTGGTCTGTACTAAACTGACCATGGGCTTTTGTATCCGTGAAATATCTCAATGGAAAGATTGTGAATACAGTGAACTAATGCAACGCGTGGCAATTTCAGTAAGTTAGGATCAGTAAAGCTAATGGAAAGTAACTTGCTCCGGATACAGTTTATTTGAAGATAAAGTACATAGACAGTAATACCAAATATTACGTTCATAGACAGAAATACCAAAAATACGGGTTCAAATTATGTCAGGCCAGGTTTAGATTGGATATCAGGAAACATTTTTTCACCGAAAGGGTTATTAAACATTGGAACAGGCTGCCCAGGGAGGGGGTGGATTCCCCATCCCTGGAGGTGTTTAAGAAAAGGGTAGATGTGGTACTGAGGGACATGGTTTAGAAGTGGTTTTTGTCAGGGCAGGTTAATGGTTGGACTTGATGATCTTAAAGGTCCCTTCCAACCTCACCGAGTCTATGAAAATTGTAACTTCAGGACAACTCAACAGATTTTTTTCATTCCAACTGAAAAATAAGAATTTGACTTTTGGCTTTTACTAAAATTGTTTAGTATATTAAGTTTAAGAAGCCTTTGAAATTTGGCAAATAGTTAGGTTCACCTCAAACTTCTAGCAAGTTAAATGGTTTTAAATGTTCTACTACTAAAAATACTTGTAAAGAACAGGCAACCGCAACACCTCCTCAGCCTGCCTCATCTTTCGTACTGTGAGACTTTTGGCAGGAGCGCTGCCCTCTCTGCACAGCACGCCCTACAACTTCTGCTACTATCACATGCTGATTTTGATTGTCTGATTACAGTATCTCTTTCTAAAGTATTCTATTTTCCATTAGAGAAGACTTATACACAATTACGAAATGACACCTATGAAATAAGTTGTAGAACTGAACTATCTGCTCAGTGACAAGAGGTCCTGCTGTTAAGTAATCATTTACAAGTCATTAGCATTAGGGAACATTAGTTCTGGGCTGTCGCTGCAAGAGAGAGAGAATTCACATATTTGAAGACTAAGCAGGTTCCTCCACAGGAATCACTGCCTGGTTACTTGGTTTTGGTAAACCTTCCTAGTTTCCATAATCCCAAATATATTTTTGGCTTTTAAGCAGGTTAAAGAATACAGCAGGCTTTGAAAATGGCTTCAGAGATCATTATAAGGTCTCCCATATTCCAATATACTCACAGCTCCAAGGGATGGTTCAAACTTTCCAGTGGCCATTTTAGCAACGTAGCTGACAAACGTGGAAATAACCCCTAGAGAGGAGAAATGAGTATTGCAAACTATGCCAGCAATGCAGATAAGCATGAGAAAGTACAATGGTGTTATCCGAACATCTTCCTAAAGAAGTTAGGTGGTGTGGTCTGGGGGTTGTTTTCGGGTGTTATAGGGTTTTTTTGGGGTGTGTGTGCCATGTGTGTTTGTTTTAACTTGAATTAACTGTCAACTTTTCCCACAAAACTCCCATGAATCTGTATTAAGAACTACTTTATTTTGGTAACTAAGCATGACTTAAAACTAGATACTTATATTGTCCTGATATATTGAAGCCAAATATCCTAAACCCATTAGAATTCTGTATGGCAGCAACTAAGTACTGCAGTTAGTATAGAGCAATGTGTGGGACTGAATTATGGCCATCTGTCATCGTACCTCTATTAACCATGCACATGCTTTACTTGCACGAATACATATTTCTGTTTTTTCAAGTGTTGTAAATATATATATATTCAACATTACCAGCAGAAAGGTACACTGCAATGAACTGTTCACATCCCAGAAGAGAGACAATGCTGCTGGAAAAACTCCATAAAACATACATATTTGCCGCCATGTGGAATAGAGAGAAGTGACTAAACGTAGAGAGCAGCATGGGAGAACACAGGGCTCCTACAGAAGAGAAAAAGAACGGGAAAACAAAAAAAAAAGTCAGTGTTTTAATTTGCTTCGACTTCCACGTCATGCAGACTAGAAATTTCTCAAGACATACTACAGGCTAATTACACTTAGAATTCTCAAATACAAGCTGGGTAATAAGCCCAGAAATGTGACAAATTTCAAATTCCATGTAATAATTTTTGAAAGGCAGGACATGTACCCCAGAGATATGCAAGCTGTACACACAGCTACGTTAGAAAGCCTTCATTACCTACTGGGGAATGTTTCATATAAAACATTCATCTCATAACACACCTCCTATGCTTTGGAAAGGAAAAAAATACTTTATTTATATAGGTATATTGTGAAAAAATTTTAATATATTGTATGACCATCTATATAAAATTATTTTGCTGCACAGATGGATTAATAAAAACCCCTTATTTTTTTCTAAAAGCTTAAAGGTCAACATTATTTAAAATAGGAGTGTTTGGGGTGACCGATGCCCAAGTTTAAAAAATAGCTATCTTTAGCTTTGGAGTGCGTGTGGGAAATTGGCTGAGTTTTCACATTTTAAGCAGAAATTAAGAGGATAGCAGAAAGTACTCTTTTAACGCATGCCTGTCTCATCCTTTTAGTTCCTTTTCTGCTGTAGAAACAAAACCCGATTTTTCTGCTATTAAATACTAGTAACTTGCTTTTCTAAGTTAACCTCTTCAAAACATTTCACATACAGTGAAGGCCAAGTTTCTGTTGGGTTTTTTTTTCATGCGACCCAAAGCACAGCTTTGAAACAAGGACTCTGTCCATCACACACAGAGTAATGCTTGTCCATTGATGACAGCGCACGTGCATGTGACCGATGACTGTCCTATCTGCATCTCCCAGAACATTAAAGGAAGAAAAAAAAATCCGTATTTCAGACTAGTCTTTGAATGGCATCACACAGAACAATTTATTTTCCTCCTGTCCAAAGACTGGCACGATTAGCTTTCTTTCCAGGAAAGCAGTGAGATCCCTGGGAGAAGCACCTTTACAAAGGCAGGAGCTGCATCCCACTGAATGCAGTGTAAGCCCGGGCAGAAGACAACAGGTTTGGCTTTACAACATTTAGAAAAGTACCAGTGAGGATTGTTTGGTTTTTTTTTTTTCTTAATCCATTACTTCTAATTTTTTTTCCCTAGAAATGTTTTCTGTCTAGGCAAAATAATGTATTTGGGCATGACTGAGATCGCTTGTGGGTGATGGAGCCGTAAGAAAGCTACGTGCTATCCAAAGCTTCCTCAGTACAATCAGAGCTTCTACGACATCTCAATTTAGAGAAGTCCCCCAAACTACTGTTCACTTACTGGAGGATGGATCTGAGGTGAAATATGTAAACATAACCCGTCGCATACCAGGCAGCCTCCATAAACAGAATACAAAGACATTTGCAGCTATAATGCCTATTAAGAGGAAAAAACAGTATAAAAGCAAGTTATGAATAACACACCATAATGCTTACTGTAAACAAACATTCAAAAGAAAGCTTGTAAGTTTCATACTTTTTCTTCACTATTTCATTAATAGCAATATCTACTTCTAACTTCACAAAAAGTTTTGAAAAAGCAAAGGAAAATACTGAAAGCTGTATTTATATAGTGGAAACCTTCCAGAAATACGACATTTGTTTTAACATACGACGTAGCGAATGAATGCACAACGCAGAAAATCTGTACTTAAACATTCAAGCTATGGTTTCAAACTTCTGTTCTACTGTAGAACCACTGAAACAAGAGCCAGCTTAAGAGGTCTCACTTCTTGCCTCTCAAGCTGCTTATTCCCAGATGCCGTCAATCTGCTGCACAGTTGCATTTAACTCTGCAGAGAGGCTTGGGGAAGCACACAGACATGCAGAACACACCCCTTCCATCTTCTGGGGAGGTTTGGTTTTGAGGTAATTGTAAAGGTTAAGTGTTTAGAGATCAAGTATAAAAAGTTGAGTTGGCATTGCTAAGGCTAAGACAGCTAAGGCAAGACAGCCCTTTGGAGACAGCAAATGCACAGCTTTTTACTTCACAGATGTTTACTGCAATCTTATTTAAGTTTAAATAAGAATTAGAAACATAATGATTCAAAGTTATTGTTTCTTGTTTAAAGTGCCTTCTCTATTTCTACCCAAGCATGTAGGTATTTAAAGTGTTTTATAATAGCTAGAAACATTAAAGGGGAAAATAATGGTGCTTCCTTTACGGTATGGAAAATATCACATCATTATTCTATTTGAAGTTTGCAACAAAAGGTAAGAACAGTGAAAAACTATGGTACACAAATCCCAGAACCAAAATTTTAACAGATAGCATTTTTTGTCACTCCATCCTGTTTCACCATGCTCTTTTATTTGAGGAAGTATTTTCCCTGCACGCTACACCGGGATGTTACAGAACTCCCAGCAATTTCACTACGGTAAGCCCAACCTTGTTATGACAATCAGGGGTAAGTATTCGAATGGCTCAGGGTCTACCAGCTAGAATTTACATTGCTTGAGATTAACTCCATGTGGAGGGATGCTTTAGGGAATACAGAATATGAATCTTCACCCCACCCCTCCCTCTGCCCCAATACAACATTTGTATCTGTATCATGACTTGGCCTTGCATGTTGAAGAGCAATACAAAACTTCTTGACAGGGCTTGTTAGCATGTAAAATATAAAAGAGCAAATACGGCTTAGCTACTTTATTTGGAAAGCTCACAAGACAGTTGCTTCTTGTTTGCAACACTACGTATGTAAAATAGCAAAAAAAAATTAGCAGGGAGTTTTATTTCCACGTATCAGTGGAATATATATACTCATATTCCTTCTAAAAGTATTTGCTGTTTTTCACAGTTCCTGAGAAAAATGTTGCTGGGGGAAGATTCTAGCTAGTCCTTCACACTCTCCTTCACATAAACGCATAGGAATTTTTTCAATGTGTACAAAAAATAGTTTGTGGGAAGGAAGTGTAGCAGAAATAGTGTATGTGCAGGTGTAAGTTTACACGTGCTTTGTGCCTAACAACCTAAACGTGGTAGGAAAGCCACCTGTTTTAACATACTGTACCTGTTTGCCATATTTCTCTTCCTGTGAATGTCTAATACTTGTAAGCTAACACAAACCTGTCACAGTCCGCTGACCCTCGGTCAGGTTATTCCACCAGCTGTTAACCTGAAACGGAATTGCTGTGTATCAGTGCCGCTGCGGAGTATTTGCCATTTCAAAACCAGTCACACAAGGTTCTACCTTTTTAAGAATGGAAAGCATTTGTTTGAAATCTGTTAAGTAAATCTCTTTCAAACATTTTTTTCCTCCGATTGGTTTAGCTTTTCAGGTTGGCGTTTCCTTAACTTGAGAATAGTTATCTACCCTCCTTTTCATAAAATATCCCAACATAGATGATGAGTTTCTTCAAACAGAATGGGGTTATATCCTTTGAAACGGCTGCATGGGTTTAACTCTGCTTGTACTAAACAAGGATCTAGCCCATAATGCTTACTCCAGCAGATGAGCCAGTTAGCATAAACCCTGCCTCGACTAAGCCTCACCCTCACACTGTCTAACATCACACCACCCACCTTTGAGAGATTCCACTTTTGTGCCAGGGTCACTTTTGCGGAGGTGGTTCACAAGATGTGGAATCCATTTCCCCCTTGCGTCCAGCTCACCCAGCCCTCCGCCAAGTTTAAAACCCCTGAAAAAGTTTATTTTGAGCGCAGTCAGCCCACAGACAAATTCCACCCCCTCTTTCCCTTCCTCAGCTTTCAGAATCATTTTGGAGAAGTATTTTGCTGATAGCTCAATGACCTTCCAACCATATTGATGGGGATACCGTCATAGAAATTATCTGTAGGTTGGAGGCGGGGGGAAGTAATGCTGTATGAAACAAATCATTCACTATTTGGTATCAAAGTAACAACTCCATTGCTTTTTTGTTTGTTTGTTTAATTCTCTGGCACAGGATACAGATACTAGTATTTCCTACAAAGTTCTCCAGCATAAGAACACTAAACAAACATGATTTTACTAAAACACAAGAAGTAAATGCCCTCAGAAGCTATTGGGGGATCCTGAACTTTTAAAAATAGAACTTACCAGTTGAAGACAAGGATTGGGAATTTGAGACTATTAACAACAGGGCAGTTTCGTTTTATTTTTTGGATAGCTAATCACTAGATCTTCCTCGTCAGGTTTTGAAGGAAAATCAAAATACAAACCAAAAATTACTTAATCTTTTAAGTGGTAATCATAATCTCACCTGCAGTTCATACACACCAAGCAAGAAAGCACAGGTCTGGCTAGGACAGAGTTAATTTTTATTATAGCAGCTCATACATGGTGCCGTGGTTTAGATTTTTGACCAGAGCAGTACTGGTAACACATTAATATTCCACCTTTTGCTGGAACAGTGCTTGCGCAGCATCGAGACCTTTTCTGTTTCTCACTCTGACCCTGCAGTGAATAGACTGGGGGTGCGCAAATAGGCTGGGAGGGGACACAACCAGGGAGATGACCCAAACCAACCAAAGAGATATTTCCTACCATAATAAAAGCAAAAAGAGGAGATTTTAGGAAGTTTAGCCATCTTTTGTTCATGACCTGGCTGGGCATTGATCTACCCGTAGGAGACCATGAGTGACTGCCTTTGCATCCTTTGTTTTGTTTTCTTCTCTCACTTAGCCTTCGCTTATTACACAATGTTTTTGGTTGTTGATTTATCTTTACCCCCGATTTTTCTTGCTTTTGTTCTTTCTTTCCTCTTCCCCCACACCACTGGGGGTTTGTGGGGGAAGTGACCAAGGAGCCGTGCTGAGGTCAGCTGCCCATAAGAGTTAACCCACAATGCATGCCCATGTCAAAAGAAGTACCACGGTGCGCACAATCCACGAAACAAAACCAGCTCCTCTGTGTCCTACCCAAGGCTCTGTGCTTCTCCAGCTCCACACTCAGCCCTACTGCCCTTGGACAAGCAGACCTGAAAGAGTAATCAAGCCTGGTCCATCACAACCCACAGCAGTAACCTTGGAACAAATATAAAGACATACGTGCGTGCTCAGCTTAGTTTTAAACACACTTAAATTGAACTCTAAATAGCTGATATGCTGGGGATGCCAATTAAGTTTATAACAAGTCTTGCAGTACTTACATTGCTCTTACTGCCCAAACTCCAAAGCGTTTGCATGGAAATGTCATCTCTTATAAAGAAAAAAAGGCCCCTAAGCCCTCATATTTGTGAGGTACAGGTTGAAAATACAAATGCATTCCAGAAGCCAGAGCATTAACAAATGTAATGCATAAGGTTCAGAATTTAAACTAGCTCTGTCCTCTCTGGGAGTTCATGTTTGCTTTTAGGATTGCTCAGACACAGCAAGAATGTATTTTTTTTAGTCAAAAAGCAAAAGGCACCTTGTTTACATATAAAAACTACTACTACTGATCTAGGGTTACGAAGATGCTGAGGGGACTGGAACACCTCTCTTATGAAGAAAGACTGAGGGAATTGGGTCTCTTCAGTCTAGAAAAAACACAGCTGAAGGGGGAGCTTATCAATGCCTATAAATACTTGAAGGGTGGGTGTCAGGAGGATGGGGCCAGGCTCTTTTCAGTGGTGCCCAGGGACAGGACAAGAGGGAACGGGCACAAACTGGAGCACAGGAAGTTCCACCTAAACCTGAGGAGGAACGTCTTTCCCGTGAGGGTGGCAAAGCCCTGGCCCAGGCTGCCCAGGGAGGTGGTGGAGTCTCCGTCTCTGGAGACATCCCAAACCCGCCTGGAGGCGTTCCTGTGCCCCCTGCTCTGGGTGACCCTGCTCTGGCAGGGGGTGGGACTGGGGGATCTCCAGAGGGTCCTTCCAACCCCTGCCATTCTGTGATTCTGTGACCTCCCTTCCCATGCATTTCAGAGTGAAGATGGCATTTTTCTCCAGTATAGCTTTTGCAGTGATATTGTGAGTTAGTGTTTTCTAGAATGAATTCTATTGTTTTTATTTGTAAGGAAGTGCATTTACTGTAATTTCCTGAGAACCTACTACTTCTCCAAGTGAAAAATCAGGCTAAGCAGGACAAGTTGTACAAACGGCATGCTGGACGAAAGCCGTGGTCACGTTTCTGCAGGGACCCACCCGTGTGCGAACAGGCCGGGCCTGGCTCCGTGTACCTGCTTTCTGAAGTCCCCCCTCTTCTGGGGCCGTATTTTATCCAACCAGTCCGCCCGGGCTTCCTCAAAATAGGTCTGGACCCGCGACTTGAGGGACTCATACTGCCAGATGGCGGCCGACCCGAAGGCTGAGCCTGTGAACTGAGCGACATCAGATAAACATCAAAAGGAAGGCAGTATCCTGAGGGCTATCCCTGCGTGGCTTCGCCTAGGAAACCCCGGCTTGCCACGGCCTGCGATTCCTCGCCATTCCCTGTTGCCCAGCCCTCAGCGATACATCATGGCGACTGAGGCGCCGCTGACAGATGGGGGTCCCGCCACCCCGCTCCCCCCAAGCCCCCGGCGGCCTCTTACCCCCACCGCGAAGAG
>VXBO01011811.1:21241-55165 GCA_013400135.1 Rhinoptilus africanus | reverse complement strand
CGGCCGCCATGTTGCGGCGGGGCCGAGGGGAGACGCACGGTCACCCCCCAGAGCCCCGGGCGAAAGGACGGCCCCAAGGCGGCCCCGGGCGAAAGAGCGGCCCCAAGGCGGCCCCGGCGACCTGCCGGGGCTGCTGCTGGCCGTCGGCTCCGGTCCGCCCACCTCCCGCCCCGGCCGCCATGGGGAGAGGGTCGGCCCGGCTCTGCCCCGCCATGGTGGGAGCGGGCCGCCTTCGGCCGCCATGATGAGTGTGGCAGCTCCTTTGGCTCCCTGTCCGCCTTGACGGGCAGTGCTGGCGCCATGTAATTAGAGGCTTCTGTAGTTTTAATGTATGCTTTTCTCTAGAAGGCTTCTGGAATTGACAGAGCCTGTCTCCTCCTGAGCCTGGGGCTCAGCCTGCAGCGGAGGAGGCTGTGGCTGCTGCCTCAGCGTTGCCTTGCTCGGCCATGTGGCTCCACTTCACCACACCTCACCACCTTTCCTCACCTTGCCTCCCTGCTGGGCTGCTCCGAAGGGCTGCGTGTGGCTGACCAGGCGCCAGGCAGCTGCTCTTGCCCCGCAGCCTCCTCTCAAGCCTCCTCACCATGTTCACCCTAGTCCGGTAGGTTCACCCCATTGCTGCCAGCCCAGGCTCCCAGTCCCTGTCACTCTGCTCTTCCCGGCATGATCTTCGTGCCAGTGGTGTGGCCGGGTGGTTCCCTGCAGGGCTGGTGAGGTAGTGTGCCGGGCAGTCCCTGCCTGCCCGGTGCTGCCAACACTGACACCCTCCTGAAATTAAATAGAAAAAGAAAATAGGTGTGTTTGCTTTGAAATTAACTTGTAATTGGTAAGTTTCGAGAACTTGCATGCACCTTTCTGGTTATCTGTGTTGTTGCGGAGATACTAATGGGACAGCCAAGTGGCCTGCATGCTAGTCATGGCTTGGCCTCCACAGATGCCAAAATCAAGCCGCTGAATAAACAATGGTTTATCTCAGAGGTGCATGGGGAGGACGAG
The DNA here is from genome assembly GCA_013400135.1 of Rhinoptilus africanus. Classification (NCBI taxonomy): domain Eukaryota; kingdom Metazoa; phylum Chordata; class Aves; order Charadriiformes; family Glareolidae; genus Rhinoptilus; species Rhinoptilus africanus. The sequence goes on along the minus strand of VXBO01011811.1, from coordinate 54,169 downwards.
AGGCGGCAGCCACATGTTGCAGCAGGAGAAGTTCTGTGTGGGTGTGAGGAACACACTCCATGGGAGAGTGGTTGTACCTTCTCCAGCCCTGGAGGCCGCTCTGGTGATACAGGATGAGGCTTGGGCAACCCGACCCAAGGTTGAAGCTGTGCTTTAGCGGGAGGTTGGCGTCTGTGCGGTCCCTTACAACCCAAATTATTCTGTAGTTCATTGTGTGAAGGGACAGTTAATAGCAAGATGAGAATAATCTGTATATTGTAATTGCAAATGGCTATAAGCCTTATTAGACTATTAATAACTTACACCACCTTCGGGAGCACAGTTACAAAGTCAAATCATTTGAAAGTGGAGAAGAAATAAATTAACATTCTTCCTCTTTTTTTTTTTTTGAACAAGTAGTGAGTTTGCCTTTCCAACTCAAGGTCAGACTCTGACCTGAGGTAACCTCTGTAAACTTGTGGTGGGAGACTGCTCTAAGCGGTTTAGTACTGTATTTAAATCTGCATTTTATCTCTTTCTGATTGTACAGGTGGCCATGGGTCAGCCTCAGAATTTGCTTGAAGTCAGAAACGATTAGCAGATTCAAAGCCATACATTACTGGTGTTAAAATGTATCAATGCATATGTAAATGAAATCAGTGTTATAATCAATGCTCTGTCTCTGTTATTCTATGTAACAAAATGAAAAAGAAGTAAGAGGTTTTTAACTTTCCAGTTTAGACACTTTTATCACTGATTTTTGCTTCCAGAGGCCTTATCAGGAGTGATTTGTTTGTTGAACTGACTTAAATATTTTTCTTTGTTAACCCTTCCCATCCTGTGTTCAAACTGCGTACATTTTGTCTGTGCTGTTTTTAATGTTAAGGTGATTTTGCTCCCCTAGGGCTTGTTTTTATCACATTACAGCTCTTAGCTGTATATAGCCTATGTGTGAGGTTTGTGAGGGGTGATGCTCTGCGCTTCATGTATTTATTTGGTTTTGGTTTATGGTGGTTCTCCTTTGGGCAGTTACAAAGCATATTTGCTGTTAGTTGTGCCATCTGGCAGATGTGGCAGCTAGTATGATCAAGTCCTGAAGGGCAGGGTGTACGTGGTACAGGTTGAAAGAGGAGGACAAATGCGGTGTCAGTTGAAGTAACAAGCTGTTTGCTTTTGAAAGCCTCTCCTTTGCAGATGGTATCTGTTAGCGAAGTCTTACCCTGTTAAAGCAATGCATTTCGGTGGCATTCCTTTATTGTTAAAACTACAAGAGTGGTAAGAAATCAGCACCGCCATCGCATGGGGACTGCAGTCCTGTGCATGACTGGTGTCCCAGAAGGAATAAGGTATTGCCTGGACTGTCCCATGGGTTTTACATGGTAGCAGCAGGGTCAGGAAGGGATGAGTGAGAGTGGCTCCTTGGGGCAGAGGAAGACTAAGAGAGGAGGAACAACAGCAGCAAAGTGGTTGCAGAGTCGTCCCTGGTGGACCTCCTTTGGCCGGGAGCCAGGGAGATCTGTCCTGCCTCAGGGCATGTCTGAAATCACAAACGGTTTTGTCAGTGTCATCCACTGCCTGCGTGTCTGTCTGCACTGATTACTGATGGCAGGGCTTAAATGCTGCTAGAGAAATATAAAGAATATACAGAAAATGGATATTTTTTTTTTAAACAAGCAAACACACCCCACCTCCTGGCCTCTTTTGTTTTTCTTTCACGTGCCCCTGTATTACCCACTATAAACGTGCATTTCAGGAGAGGCTCTAGGGCTCTCTGTGCCTGCCTTGTGTGCCCTATTAATATGTGACCCACCACTGGGCTCCCAACCCTCACTGAGATCCCACACCCACTCCCTCACCCCTAAGGGTTCAAGTACCAGCACTGCATGCTTTGCTTCCTAAGCAGTAAAGGTTTTCTTTGCATGCTTGTCTCAAGAAGAGCTGGAAAATAAACCACCTTTGTGTTGGTCCGTCGTGCACCATGCTATCAAAGATTATTCTTCTTGCCACTTTTCATCTCCCTGTGTATTGAATTGAAATGTCACCATCTAGATTCAGACCACATGTGCACCTTTCTGTTGGGGAGTGCTCACCCACAGCGAGGAGCTCATGGATGCTGAATCATTTCTAACAGGTACGTTAATGTGGGACAGTATTAATGTACCTGTTAGAGACAGTGGGAGGAGGACTTTTATAGTGGTGTTTGTAGTCTTGCTGTAACATGGTTGAATTTGGGTCAGGGTGGAGGATTGCAAAATCTAGTTTCCAAGCTTCCTCACTTTGAAACCTATGATATTTTAAATTATTGTATTTTAATGAGAAGTTTGTGTATATAACTTTGACATATGACCTAGCCATAGTGATGGTGCAGAAAATACAGTTTTATCTTCTTTTCCTTACTGCTAGGAGTGAATTGTGATTGTACAGGTCATACCTATGTAATAGGCAGAAACATTCATTTGGATTATTGGCCTGCCCACGTGGTGTGAAGTCTGCTTGAACTTGTTGCTGAATATAAATTTATCATTTATTTCAGATATTCTCCGTTGACAGTTACGCATGTTTTGAAGAGGTTGTGCAATCACTTGAGAGGCAAATGCTCTCTCCTCAGTGAAATTAAACTTTTATAGTGGAATATACACATTTTTAAGAGTGCAATAAACTTACTTTTTCCTTCCTTGTGCAAACAAATCCCAAGTGCTGCAGTCATTTAAAATGAATGATTATAGGAGGAGGCTTGAATTATTCTTCTTTTTCTTTTTTTTTTTCTTTTTTTTAAATGCAGAAAACTTGCATATTCCTTCACAGTGTGGGCTGCGTTCTAAAACAAATCTTGTCTTCAATTGTTTGCCTGTCCACCTTGAGTGCTGTATCCAGTTTTGGGCCCCTCACTACAGGAAAAACACTGAGGTGCTTCCCTGGACAGCGGGTCCAGAGAAGGGCAACGAAGCTGGTGAGGGGTCTGGAGCACAAGTCTGATGAGGAGTAGCTGAGGGAGATGGGATTGTCCAGCCTGGAGAAAAGGAGGCTGAGGGGAGACCTTATCGCTCTCTACAGCTCCCTGAAGGGAGGGTGTAGAGAGGTGGGGATCAGTCTCTTCTCCCATGTAAGAAGCAATAGGACAAGAGGAAACAGCCTCCAGTTGCACCAGGAGAGGCTTAAACTGGATTTTAGGAAAAATTTTGACACTGAAAGGGTTATCAAGCATTGGAACAGGTTGCCCAGGGAAATGGTTGAGGCACCATCCCTGGAGGTATTTAAAAGCCAGGTAGATGTTGTGCTGAGGGACGTTGTTTATTGATGTTTTTTGTCAGCGATACATTGATGATTGGACTTGATGATCTGAAAGGTCCCTTCCAACCTAGACAATTGTATGATTCTATATGGACACAGTCCTCCTTTCATGAAAACAGCATCTTGGTGACAAGTGCAACAAGAGTTTCAAGTAAAACAATCATTGTGAATATTGTAATAGTATTTTTCTGTTTTGCTTTGGAGTCTGATGGTGCATGGGCAGCTCAGTGACACTGACAAAGCACGGTATATGCCAATGGTTGCCAGGTTAATCTGAGTATCTTTGGTACTAACTTACATGACTTTTTTTGTAATATTAGTAGTTGAGTTGTCCCTTTCACTGCAATTTTGCTGTAGCGAAAAGCCATATCTGAGCCTTTGTGCAACAGTCGGGCAGAGCTTTGGCCCTGGGTCCTTGATTTTTAGAATGAGGGGAAAGGTCCTAAAGAGTACAAAACTTTCACTTGTTTGATCAAACTGATCCTCACAAAGTGCTGACATTAGTTTCTAGCAGAAGGTAGATGAAGCAGGTTAGAAACATACCATAAACGTGAGTATCAAAATTTATTTTGTTTTAAATTTGTATTGATAGGCATTGCAGTTGGGAGATGAATAATTTATTAAAGCATTTGACAGTTTTAATTTTAAAAGAAATTTGAGTCAGCAAATAAGTAAAGAACGGATAAAACATTGCAAATTCAAATTAGAGAATTCCTCGCTTGGGTCTTCTGGTTTTGCTCTGTTGGTATTTTTTGTGGTAAACATGTATGGTAATGAAAGTGTTCCTAGGAAAATACTCAGATGTCATAGAATATTTAGTATTCCAATTATTTATTGAAATTTAGATTCCAGTTCTACAATTCCCTTATGTGATAAATGATTTTGTAGGTAGGCATCTTTTTGATGTTTTTGTAAAGGTCAGGCTTCTGTAAAGGTAACTCCATGTACTTAATGTGTATGAACTGTTTCAACAGGTTTCTACTATCAGAAATTTTGGGAAGTTTCTTTGAAAACAACTTCTGTCAAAAGAATGGCGTCATCTTCTCTACAAATTTGTGCATTGCTGCTGGCTTTATCAGGATTCACCATTTCACTTGTTACTACCATGTCCAACAGATGGAAGATTTCGGACACAGCAACAGTGCTCGTTACTACCGACTGGATTTCCGAAGGTCTTTGGATGGACTGTGCGGTGGTTTCTTTTGGATCAGTACAGTGCAAGAGATTTCCCTACATGTTGAGTTCAGACAGTAAGTGTGCATGGCATTTGTATATAAAATCCACGGATGTCGTTTCATTCCTTCCTTCTGGACAGCATTAGCGCAGTCGGGTGGCATGTACTGCGGTTGTCACAGGGGGTCTAGGGTGGACAGGACTTGTGCAGGCAGGTTGAAGGCCCCCAGTGTAACGCATGTGCTTCACCCTGCAATTCAGCTCGGTAACTGCTAAGGCTTTATTGCCATCTCTGTTGTGTTGACATGGAGATATGGGTGATATACAATGAATCTAAGGGGTTTTTTGTTGTTTTTGAAGAATATCATCCTTTTCCTCGGCCTAATACTTAACTACAAGCAGATCCTAGTCAATAAGCACTAGTGCTTGTTTGTGCTTTGCTGTGAGACAAGGCTTCCTAGATATTCCACAACTTGTTTGATACTTTGTGCTAAATCTGTATATTTGTTCTGGAATTTCTCAGAGGTGGCCAGCTTGAACTAAAATACATCTGTGCTACCGATGCTTTTGTGTTTTTTGAGGTGGACTGTGCTAGCAGGGGAGCTTATTTGCAAACAGAATTGTCTTCATAGGGACTGAAAATGGTTTGGATTGTTCTGGATTTTAAAAATATCTTTCTGTAAACACTGTTTTTATGGTTAAGGACTAAGAAGGACTGACATTGAAGTTCTTTCCTTGTAAAATAGTGTAGAAACAAACAGTAACAGTATAGCCTTTGGAAACTGGGATTTTGTTAAACTTTCTTAAACAGAACTTAACGTTTATTCTTTTACTACTTCCAGTGTGGTGCAGTCAACTTTATAAGTTATGTAATGGAAACGTTTCTTCAAGCCTTCCCTTCTTTATAGATCCCTGATTACTGTCACTGCAGTTTGTCTGGACTCTTTCCAGCTGATTTGTTCTTTATGTGCAGTGCTCAAAACTTGTAAATGCCACATCTCACAGACTACAAACACTTTCTTGACACAGACGTGGACTCCACCGAAGCCAGAGCTGCCTAACTGTAAGGCAGATCTCTAAAATGCGAGAGGTTAACTCTTGAAATTCAGCATATTCTTGGTTCTTCCTCAGGGCCCTGGCTTCGGTGGCCTCTGCTGCTTTCATAATGATAGTGCCAGTTTAAGAATAAGTGTCCGCACCCTGTAACGAGGCCAGAATTTGTAGCCTCAAAAGGAGATTAATCGTATGCTTCCAAGGATTTTAAAAACACTACTCATTGTGTCTGAGACGTTGTCAGCTTTTCGTACCATTCTGGTACTCATTCTGCTCCTTTCTAAGACTTCTATGTAGATATCAGGATACCTAAGTTTCATCTAGAAACTTAGATACAATTTCTGGAAATGGGAGTGATGAGATGGGGCCAACAATCCTTCAATTCTCATACGTGGTAGCAAGATGGCACGGATGCTTATGATGGGGTGTCAGCTCTGCCTTGCCTTGTGTAACAGGGGAGACAGGTATTTCAGCCCCGTTATGGAGAAAAGCAGCGTTAATGTGGGACAGCCTCCTTTTTTCTAAAATGCACTTTCATTACACCCAATGTGGAGAGTTCCCAGTGAACTGAAGCAGTCTCCTCCCAGGGGTTCTCTTCCCTCCCTTCCCATGGCCCCCATAATTGTAAGAGAGGTCCCCTGGTTGGCAGGGCTCGGTGGAGTGGTCTTGGAGTGTGCAAATTGGTTTCTTGGTGGATGAAGCAGAGCAGGGAAATATGCTCCTGGAATGCACTTCCAGACTTTCAGCTGTTGACAGGCATTCAGTTCACCAGACCAGGTGAAGGAAAATTCCCAAGTTATGGATGCTGCTGATGTGAAGCTATCAACACTGACTCTTCTAGGATGCTGATGTAGAGCCTCCCGCGCAGCAGGATTTGCTGTTGTGTCCATCATTTACCAAACCATAGTTTACAAAATTTAGGGAAGAATAACTCTGTTCGTTAATACCATTGAAGAGTGATTTCCTTAAGGGAATGATTAAAATGACTGGTAACATATAGGAAAAACTCATGCGTTCCAGGACTGCAGTTTGATCTTTTCTGTTTATGTGTGTGCTTTATGACTGCTTGTTTAAATATCTTTTTTTAATTAGGAAGAGCTATTATTTAAAAAATATTTTTATCCTTGTCAGCAGTATAAAATCTAGGGACACTTGATTCAAGGTCCCAACTAGACTCAGCTTTGAAAGTGCTGTCAGCAGAAGTGATTGCTGAGGTCACCAGGGTAGCACCTGTGTATGGATAGTTTAATTTGACACTTCTTGAAGGGCTTTCAATGGGATGCAGGTACTCCAGCATACTGGTATGGTGTGTTCATTTTATTATGCCATCATTTTTTCAAATTGCAGTGACTTAGCAGAAGGAGGGAATTCTGTAAAAGTCACCCACGAACATCAGTTCTTGCCACACACCATCTAGTTTCTTTAAAAGTTTACAAGTACAGAGCGGTACAGGATCACACTGGATGTGCTGCCAAATCTGTTCTTGTTTAAATCAATGGGAATGATCCTCTGGTCTGCCACGGGAGCAAAAAAGTTGTGGTGGCACTGTCATATCCTTTTGCAGCTGAGCCTGCCAACCTACAGCATCAACTCAAAGCGACCAGTGAATTTTGAAAAATAACAGATATCTGTTATGGACAAGTTTCGACTCAACGGCTAATCCTTCTGGTAGTCTTTATGTGAATGCTGTGAATCTGTTACCATGTTGCGTCATAGCAGGATTATTTTATGAAGAAACTCTGACTCTATTTCCTGGAGATAAGAGCAGGTTATCACTGCAAGAGATGGCTAACCCCATTTGGATACACAAGCAGTTTAAAGTATTAACATTAGTGAGTGATGTGATTTCAGACTATGATTTTGTGTAGTCAAAAGCAGAAGCAAGTTAAACCAAGTTTAACATTCCTCTACTTTGCCTGGAATAGATTTTTTTTAATACTAAGATTTTCTGATAAACAGATGAAATCAGCTGATATGTGTTATTTTTCATATAGCTGTTTTCCTTCATCTTTTTATTCCTTGACAGGTCTGAGACAGGTCTATCGCATTGGCTCATTCCCTTACATTTAATTTCTGTGAAACATACCTCATTACAATTGTATTCCAGTGTAAGTGGGACTATTTTTAAGACTGAATGTGTTTAACTATAGATCAATAGACAGTAAAATATTAATGGAAACCACTCATTCACAGACTCAAACTTCCTGAAGATGCTGGCAGTAATCCAATTGCTGTGGATTGCTTATGACCATAACTCAAAAAAAATGTGATAAATTTTTTAGCAGCAGAATAAAATTCCTGTTCTCAAGCTTAAGTCATCAAGACAACAACGTAGTAAAGCTTTTTGATTTGAGATGAATAATAAAATTACAAACAATTTTAATCCTGTGTAAATCCTGGCTGACTTCAGCAGACAGGCAGAAATTAAGTATTTGCCAGTATTATCAGTCTTAAAAGAGATTTTGTAGAAATACTGGCTGGAGTTTCTAAGGTGAGACTAAGAATAGGCTCATTTTGTCAATTCTCATTAGAAAAAGAATTAATACTGTTATTTAAAAAAAAAGTTAATATCTTTATCATGAACTACTCCCACTTCTTATTGTCATGCACTGTAAGCCTTATCTCTGGGGTTGAGCAAAGAGCAAAGGTAGTCTCATTTTGGAGTGAAACCCAGAGATAAAACAGCAAGGAGGCTTCTGAAAGGCTTCACTTGATTGTAATCTAATAATAGGGATATTTAACTGTTACTACTCACAAGCATGACTGCCGCATTGGAAATTGTTGGGTTTTTTTTGTGCTTGGGTGGGTGGGCAATTATTGGAGCTACTTTGGCGAATGATTACTGGAAGGTCTCTTCTATACACGGTAGTGTGATCACAACGTCTACGTTGTTTGAAAACCTATGGAAGAGCTGTGCAGAAGACAGCACTGGAGTATCCAACTGCAGAGAATTTGACTCTATGCTTGCGCTGCCTGGTATGTGACTTCGCGCAATCTTGTTTATATTGCTTAACAATTTGTTGGAAAAAATAGAAAAGCTTTTGTTTTGGTAATCTGGTAGTACTGGAAAATAACTGGCTAAGAAGGTCTTTGTGGGGTGAAGTAATAAAAATCTCTTAAGCAGCAGAATGTGTCAAGCACCTTAGGGAAGGCTATAAAATAAGGCAAATGAAGTCGCTTGATCAAGCATAGGCATTTTAAATATGGTGTAATCTGTTTTCTAGCATCTTGTGGGAGGAATTAGGAGACATTGTTTAACACATCTTATGATGATCTTTATTTGGAATAATTGTATAGGCCTTCTTTTGCAATACTTGATAGCTAAAGTGTACTGTAGCTGGATTTTTTTTATATAATAGGTAAGAAATACTATTTATAGCTAAGGAGTGGTAGTGGTTTTTGCATGTTAAGACTGAAAATTGTAGATAATGCAAGAAATACAATGCGTACATGTTATACATATTATAACGTATGATGAGTTATACAGTGAGTATATGTTATAAATTAATACACTTGTCAGGACTTGTTAACTACTGTCTTGTTGGATGTGGTTCTAAATATCAGGAAATTTAGACCTGCTGGCTCTTGTACTTTGTATCAGTCGTCAGCAGGATTGTGGATTGTCCTCAAATGCTCAATGAAGGCAGTATTCTGTGGATGGTAAGCATGTTTATAGACAGTAAAGCTAGCTTTTATTAATCTTGAATAATTCAGTATATAGATACTTATCCCAGAATAAGTTGAATCCCACTTAGTTGAATCTACACTGGGAGGTGACTAAACTTAAATAGGTAGGAGGATACTCCTAATCTGAAGAATGTGTAATATTGGATTAGTGGGAATGAGGTATTAAATGACTTTCTCTCTCGGCCTGAAATAAACTGATGTTGAACAGCTCTGACACTAGTGTAGCAATTCTCTGAAGCGGTCTGTGTCCAGTATTTAGGGAATAATCTGTTCTTTTCATCTTTCAGTGTTATCTACCAATTGGTTTTAAAATGCATGCATGTATTTTGAGGAACATCACCCTATTTAAACTTCTTAGACTCAGCGATAGCAGGATCATGTCCATCAGACATTACCGTCTGCAGAGTGCTTATGTGAGTGTGCATTTGGTTCATGTATAAACCAATTCAAGGGTTGGTTAATAATTTAGAATCCTAGAATAGTTTGGGTTGGAAGGGACCATAAAAGGCCATCTAGTCCAAAACCCGCTGCAGTGAGCAGGAACATCTTCAACTAGAGCAGGTTGCTCAGAGCTCCGTCCAACCTGATCTTGAATGTTTACAGGGATGGGGCGTCTACCACCTCTCTGGGCAACCTGGTCCAGTGCTTCACCACTCTCACCATAAAAAATTTGTTCCTTATATCTAGTCTAAATCTACCCTGTTTCAGTTTAAATCCATAACCCCTTGTCCTGTTGCAACAAGCCCTGCTAAAATGCTTGTCCCCATCTTTCCTGTAGGCACCCTTTAATTGCTGACAGGCCGCAATAAGGTCTCCCCAGAGCCTTCTCTTCTCCAGGCTGAACAACCCCAACTCTCTCAGCCTGTCCTCACAGTAGAGTTTCTCCAGCCCTTTAATCATATTTGTGGGCTTCCTCTGGACCCACTCTGACAGGTCCATGTCTTTCCTAAGGTTCCAGAGCTGGATGCAGGACTCCATGTGGGGTCTCATCAGAGTGGAATAGAGGGGTAGAATCACCTCCCTCAACCTGCTGACCACGATTCTTTTGATGCAGCCCAGGATGTGGTTGGCCTTTTGGGCCACGAGCGCTCAGCTTTTCATCCACCAGTACCCCCAAGTCCTTCTTGGCAGAGCTGCTCTCAATCCCTTCATCCCCCAGTCTGTATTGATGCTGGGAGTTGCCGTGTCAACTGCACCACTCAGCTTGGTGGTGTTCTCACACTTGTTGAGGGCGCACTCAATCCCACTGTTTGTGACATCAAAGAAGATACTGAACAGTACTGGTCGCGGTATGGACCCCTGAGGGACACCACTTGTCACTGATCTCCATCTGGACATTGAGCTGTTGACCACTACCCTCTGGATGTGACCGTCCAACCAATTCCTCATCCATCGAACAGTCCACCCATCAAATCCATGTCTCTCCGATTTAGAGAGAAGGATGTTGTGGGGGACCGTGTCGAAGGCCTTAGAGAACTGCAGATAGATGACATCTGTAGCTCTTCCCATGTCCACTGAGGTAGTCACTCCATCAGAGAAGGCTGCGAGGTTGGCCAGGCAGGACTTGCCCTTGGTGAAGCCAAGCTGGCTGGCTGGAATCACCTACACGCCAACTTATTGCCAACTCATCAACTTACTGCCACTGACTCTAGGCTGCATCTTGTCATTGATGTATTTATATGTCATGTTGCCTCTGAGAGTGTCACAGAGCTCACATGTGTGCAGGAGCTGCTGAGAAAAAAAGTGTGTTTTGAAGTTGGGGGGGGCAGGTGTGCGTGAGGTGGAGGGTCAGAAAAGAGCATCATAAAGCAAAAGAGAAAAGAAGGCAAGCAACAGGAGAATTGCAAATGATAACGTGGAGTCAGCAGGAAGGAAAACAATGGGGCCAGACAGAAAGTAAATGAATAGGCCAGGTTCTGACAGTGAATTTGGGAATATTAAGTTTGAGCTGTTAAGGAGGAGATGGGTTCTGCTGTTGATAAGATGGCAGTATATTTGAGGAATATAGGCAGGGGGAAGGGGAAGGGAAAAAGCAGCTTGCAGAATTGTGGAGAAAAAACAGTTTTGAAAGCAGAACGTAAAAAGAAACAAGTTAGAAGATACTGAATTGTAGAAAAAATTGAGAGGGCAGTTGGGCAAACCAGGAAAGAGGAAGACAGTGGGGCTAGAAGCAATGAGGGCTGAACAAGCAGCCAAACTTTAGTCTATTTTAGTTTAGTCTAACTAAAAAGTATCATGGCTAGTTTAGGTGTGTTTCAAATTGCTGTTAAGAAACTTAGCCGAAACTGCTACAGCAGCAGAAGATGCCAGGGATTGGTGGGAGGGGAAAAAAAAAGAGAAAACAAAAGTGTCTTTGTTACCTCTCATCAAAGGGACCATAAAGATTTTCCATTAAGGTTTCCTTATTGGTAGCTGAGCCATATGGTATACCTCTGTTTTTTGTTTTGTGCATGGGAAATACCTGACTTGGTTCTTTTAAACAGATTTAAAGCTTTTCAATTCAGCAAGCCTCTAGCCCAAATCACAAATTTTTGAAGTGAGGACCTTTTTAAAAGCAATATTGGGTAAGATTGAGACCACGATTGGCTACTATGTATAGCTATCACTATCTATCTAGTCACAACTAGATCAAACAGTTGATATAAAGGAATTACTTAGATGCCAAATACTTTTTAAAGCTTTTTTTTTTTTTTTTTTTGCTTCTTGTTAAAGTTCCATAGATATTTCTTCCAATAGCAGGATTTGGGGATAATTTCTTACAACTAGTATTGATTGATAAAATGAACTGACTTTGTATCTTGTTCAATAAGCTCATTTTTTAAGATAAAGACAACAAAAAATCAGACTTTCTGGACTGTGAAGTAATCTCAGTTACTGAGATTATCATATTGTGGTGCAAAGAGGACATGCTATGAAATCTCTTCTGTTAAAACAATACAGCCATTGGCTTGCAAGCAATTAGCCTGAGGATATGCTTGTGCCTTGTAGAAAGATATGGGGAGTCCCATCTAATAGTGCAGGAGTCCCGAAGACCTAAAATGGAAGTCGTTGGAGTCCTGCTATGGGTAATTCCTGCTGCCATGGGGTAAGGTCCCAAACTAGAAAGCAGCACCCAAACAGTCTCTTCTACAGGCAAAAACCTTGAACTGTTAATGGTATGTTGAGGGGCCTTTTCACTTCTATTACTGTCTGTATGTTTTTCCCTGAACATTTTAAAATTAATGCTTAACAAAACACTAATTCCTCAAATGATGTTATCCTTTAATTCTGTGTGTTTATCTTATGACTGCTTATTACTGCCTTTGATAACTCTCAGGCTTTCAGGACCAACACTCTTAAGCCACATAAAGCTATACAGCCTGCTGGAGTGTCAATCTGTTACTTTTCCTCCTGTTTCTGTGCCTGATTTTTATTTTTGGGAGAATTATGGACTCATTCCACCACCGACCTAAAGAGCAGGTTGCCATGGAGGACATGGAGGGGCTCAGGGAGCAAGAGCTTGAATGCTGGCATCAACAATGCGACTCTCCAGATGCAGCCCAGTTCAGACCCTTTTGGTGTGTGGGTAGACTCACAGAATCATTTCCATTGGTAAAAAACCTTTAAGATCACAGAGTCCCACAAAGTTAGCAGCCAGACCTGCCAGATTGGTGACACTTGGCATGTTTATTGCATAACAAAGGTGCCATTTGACCTGGAACCTGCCAAATCGAGGCTCCCATTTTAAAGGAGCCTTAAGTCCCTGTCTGACCTTCCTTCTTAGGCTGGTTAGTAATCTGGTCCTAGGTTTTGTGCAATCGATGCCTAAATGTGAAGACCAGGAGCTTAAGTGATGCAGGATCGCCAGCATAGGAAATTCCCTAATGTGCCTGCACACCAGTTGTCTCCTCTCCACAGGGAGGAGAGGAGTGCTGCAGCTCTCTGATCTGCTTATTTCCCGTTTGTTAGCCCGACTCAGAGTTTAAAATGCACTGATAACTTGAGCACTTTCTTTCCCTTCTCTCACTGGAAGTAGCAAAGCTGGCCCATTTTTCCAGTTCCTGTGTAGTGCCAGAGCCCCATGCTCCTTGGCTAGGGCCCGGAGTTCAGAGATGGCCTGTGCACTCAACAGTACAGGTGTAAGAAAGTCATCAGGACCTGTGAGTAGGAGGCTTATTTTTGCTCCTGTAAATGACCATATATACAGATACACATTTTCACAGGCCTTAAAAATGTAAGGTGTGAAGGGTTTGCTATAATTTTGCAGGATTTACTAATGTCCCAAGAGGATTTGCTGAGCTTATAAAGTGTAAGTGTAGCTCAACTCTGAACTCTGATTGACTTGAAAGCTAAGCACTCTAGAGTTTGGATCTTTCTCTGAACCGCATAACAAAGTTGGACAAGATTCACTGATTACTGCTCCTGTTAATTTTGTCACTCCCTCTAATTACTTTTATTTTTTCAGCACAAGATTAATTTAATTTCTGTATAGATCCTGATTTGTTTTCTCTTTTTCTGTCTTAGCTCATATTCAGGCTTGCCGTGCCTTGATGATTACTTCCATCCTTTTGGGATTCATAGCTTCAGTACTCACGCTGCTTGGGTTGAAGTGCACAAAGGTTGGGTTGAGCGATGAAGAAGGAAAAATGAAGTTCGCTGTCACAGGAGGATTTCTTTTTATTTTAGGAGGTAATTTTGAGGCTGAAATTAGAATGCTATCAATACTTTATATTGCTTTCACAGCTAGACTGAATGAAATGAACTCTAGGTCTTGGTTTAAAGCTGCTACAACATTAAAGGAATCATTCATCTGTGTTTTAAACTTTTTCTGCTAGGTCTCTGCTCCATGGTGGCCGTTTCTTGGTATGCTGCAATGGTTACTGCTCAGTTTTTTGACCCGTTGTTCGCTGGAACCAAGTAAGTTAATAGATCTGTCATATCAAACTCAGGCGGGTGCACTAATCTCAGCTGCTCCAGAGTTTCAGAACCTGCATGGATCCTGTTACCCAGGCCTACAGGGGGAAAAATTTGTCTTCAGGGAATCTTTTAATCTCAGAAGTGCTGGAGGGGAGGGAGGAGAGTTCTCTACTGGAAGGTTTAGTGAATGTCTGAATCATTCTGATTTATGGATTCATAATCTGATTTTAGTGAATCAACCCCACATCTGGGGAGTTTCTGTACTGTGTTTACATTTTCTTGTGAGACTCAATTAAGTGACCATCTCAATGCTATGAAGAAGAAAAGGTAAAAGTCTTAATTTTCTTTGGCATTTAGACGAAAAGAGGTGCAAAATTCTAGCTATGACTACACTGCAATGCCTCAGATTTACAAGCAAATGAAAAAACGTACAGAAACCAGCTTGAGCTGCGTACTAGAGATAGTACTACTGCAGATCACTGAGAAGCGTCACTGAAGCGTGCTGCTTATCCTAAAGAAGTAGAAAAATACTTTTCACTCCAGACTAACAGCTCAACATTTATTTGCCATATGAATGAAAATGAGGCAAAGTTTGTGGGACTATCAGCTCATAGAGTTGCGCACAAACAAGTTTCGAGGTATAAAAGCCCTTATTCTTGTCTGATATAAAAGCAACAGTCTTCAAAACCAAATGCCCGCTTATGGCACCTTATCTAGGTCAATAGCTTTAGCAATGAGGAAAAAGGATGGAGGTTACTGGGCCTCTCCTTTCGGGGGCNGGGGGTGTGGGGGAAAATGTGGAAAATGAGAGAGCTGGTTTGGGGAAAAGGGGACATTTATGATAGGCCAATACTGCTACTGAGTATATAATTTTTAGATCAGTAAACTATAACTCTTTAGTTGCTAGGATCATATTTGAAGTGTTTTGTTAGTTTCCTCCTGAGAATCAGTTTGGGGAAGACAGCGGTGAAATGCTTTGCTATGAATCAAAGTACTTTAAGCAATTGCTTTGGATGTTTGTCAGTTTTCCTGACCAAGAAATTGCATTTGTGAATACTTTTTGTTGTTTTATATCCCCTTGAGTGAATTATATAAAGGGTAATAAATACGTTAGAGGACCGAAACAACTTTTGATAAGGAATTTCAGTTAGTGGGGTAGTTAGAGAGTTTTATAGTTATCGGGTATAGCTTTGGGGCTTCGACATCAGTGCATGTTAATCAGTTACCAGATGGTTTGGATTCAGTAGCTAAAGAAATCTTTTTTTTAATGTCTGAACTTCATGGTTAAGGCTATCGATTCACTAAGCAGTTCTTAGTGAATTATCATTGGTAAAGCCAGACGTGCTCTTGAGGAAGTTTGTGCTCCTTGGACTCTGTGAGATAGCTTTAAATTCAATTGCAGGCTAGTATTGATCGTCACTTCTCAGAGACTGGCAAATCTGGTTTTTCAGATTGCGTGTTTTTTTGGCCAGACTTCAGCAAAATAGTAAGTTAACCGCTATTAATTCTTAGAGAATTTTCTCATACAGCTGTGAAGGCAACCTAAGTTCTCCTGCAGATCCCTCCTGTATACTTTCCTTTGGTATGATGTCTACAGCATTCCTATCTATAGGTGACTAGTGAGCAGAGATGATTGCATGCGCTGGGCAACATTCTGGTTGTTCCTTAGTGTTACTCCAGCATCTTGCACTCAAATCTTTTTTTTTTGAGATAATGATTGTTTCCTTGTTCTGTGTTTGGAAAGCGCCTAAAACAGTGGGGACCTTGCAGCTCCAATGTGCGATGAGAACATGGAGAACAGTGAACCTGTCTAAATCTCTAAAACCTTTCTGTTAGCAATTAATTCTGGAGTCAGAAATTTGGACACTTTAAAATAATGATTTTGTATTTACAAGTGGAAGGAATACACACATATCTGGTTTCGGTACACCTTCTACGCAGTCCATCAAACTTATTTTGCCCTTATATTAGGTATCTGAGACCACAGAGGTACAGCCGTATTGTGGATATAGTCTTTGTCCAAATATAAAAACTTGTTTTCCTCTTTTTTGCAAATCTTCTGCCATGGTTTCCCAGGCTCAATTGTGTCTAGTCTTTGGGTCAAATTCATCATCAGTGCATTTCTTGGACTGGACTTGAGGGGTTCCTGAAAGGTGTAGTTTTGTACAGTAAAATGCAGAACTATTCTTTTTCAACTTGGAACTATTCATAAATATGTTTCAGCCATAGAAGCGCAGAGAGCGCTGAATACTCTTCAGGATACGTAAGTTTGAAAACTATCCCCATGCAAATAGCTACTTGTAGATGATCTATCGTCATGTCCACAGAAAGCTGATTTCTATGGTTAGACTTTTCCCATGACACAGACAGCAAGGTCCAATTATTCAGTTTCACAAAATGACTTAAGTGGCACAGCTAATACAAGGGCAAAATAAGTGTTGTGGACTGCACAGAAGGTATATTATTATCATTTATTATCAACAATTTATTAAATATATACAAGTATTTATTACTGCTTATCTTTATGTTGCTTAGTACTTTCTGTACTGTCACTAATTTGGCAGCACGCTTGAATACACATGTAAGAGCTTTACTGAAGAGACACAAAGACCGATCTGTTCTCCTCTGTTATCAGTTAGCTGATTTCTACGCAGACTAGAATTTGTTTGTTTGCATCATTTGTGTACCTTGTGGGTCAGTCTAAAATAATGGCTTTGTGGTCCTGTTACGTGCCATTTCCATAAAATCTTTCATGTTTCAGGTATGAACTAGGAGATGCTCTGTACTTAGGCTGGGCTGGATCTGTTCTTTATATGCTTGGTGGGATCTTACTGACCTGCTCATGCAAAGGGAAGAAAAAACAGGATTACAGGTAATCTTGGATTTTTCAGTTGAAATAGTTGTTGTCAATTATATACCATTTTCTATCTGTATACTGTTCTCTTTCTCTCACCCACTGGTATAAATCCGTAGCCATATAAAGTCCAACCAGGAAATTGTACCTATTAATTCAGTGCTATGGCATGTCACAGACTTGTGATGACATGGGATGCTGTACCAAACACTTGTACCTCCCAGACAGTGTACTTGTTGATACTTTGCCATCAGTGGTCACCGATAACTAGTATTTGGTAATTATGGCTGATGGTTCTAAGATCTACATGATGAAAATGTGCAGTGGAAGAGAGAACCATCTGTTGCCAAAAGAAAAGTGTATCAAAGAATACAGTGTATTATAATCAAGTTTCTCTGCAATACTGACTACTGTTAAAATATTCAAATGCCATTTAATTTGCAGAAAGTGTAATGGCATTTCCTTCCTAAAGCATATCCAATTTATCATTAGACACGTGACTTTTTTTCTTGTTCTGTATGGAAATGCATTGTTGCGCATTGAACCAGAAAAGTTGAGATTTCTGGCCTCAATATTTAACCTTGCCTGGATTGTTGTTTTTTTTTTTCAATCTTAAATTATTCATGCCTTCTGTAGGAGAGGTATGAAATTGTCAGATGTAGCAGAGGTCCGTGTCTACCCAGAAGAACTCAAATGGCGTGGCGGCTGCACTGGCTAAGTATGAGAGGATGTTAACATGGAAGGGAAAAGCATGTTCACTGCTGCTGGTTTTCACCTTAGGAAAGTTATGTCAAAGCACGTAATAAGTGAGAGTGTTCCTCTCATACTCCATTGCCTAATCTGAAGCCATTTAAGTTTTATGGTGATATTTCATCAGCCACTTTGGACTTTAGATCTCACTCACCATACTCTGATACAAAGTACCAAATATCCTGAAACGTCTTGAAAATCAGGTAAAACTGATGTATGACATAGCAGTTCAATGTGACGAATGACAGCTGAAGGAGTCAGCCGAAGATACTTCTGGTTTCCTTTCTCATCATCTTCATTCCTGCATTAAAAACTAGTTTGCATTAAGGTCTAGGTTCTCTTCTGCTTTAGGGACTTGACTAAAGTGCCTCGAGGAAGAGCATTTTAGATGTACGAGAGAGATGGCAGTGCTGCCTGTCAGAGAGCCCATCTCTCTCCCCTTAGCTACAGGACTGATAAGAACAATAGGCCTCTCATTTCTGCACCCTCGTGAAGTACGTGCTACTGCTGGGTTTGATACAGACCTAAATGGGTAACTTCCTGAGTATCTGAAACTGCGGATGTGTGTGTAATACTTATCTTTTTGTATCTTTTTTTTCTTAATTTACAGTCGCAACAAATACGGTTATTCAGCAGGCCAGGCAGCTCATCAGCAGCACATTTACACCAAAAACTCCGAAACAGTCATAAGCAACAAGGAGTATGTCTAAACCTACCTTTTACATCACTTGTAATGTTAGTAGGCTACGAACTTAAATAAAAAGGTGAACTACTTCCAGGGCATCCAATTCCAAGTTGCAATTTTTCATCTTAATCTGGAGCGGTGCAAGGAGGAGGTATAGTTTTCAATGTAAATAAGAATGTTTTTCCGGGAATGTTTTTCAAATGTAAATAGGTTTCTACAGAAAATGCTGTGATATGAAATCCAGTGGCATGAAGGTTTTCTGCATGCTGAGAAGCCTGGTAAAATTTAACCACAGAGTGCAGTGTATCTTGACAATCAAGAGCAACTGTTTCTATTTCAGCTGACTCAAAAATGCGGAACTGATATGGTGTAGCTGACTGCAAGTTAATACGCCTCATGGTTAAAAAGGTGTTGTGTTTTCATTAATGCTTAGCTTCCTACTTTTGTTTAGCAGCTCTAGCTTTTTACGGGAAATAAACTTTATTCCACAGACTGACTGAAACAGATTTTTTAGATGAGTGGTATCCTGGCCATGACTGAGGATATAGTCTATATACTGTGGGCTTGAAGTATCCTGTTATACTGATTGTCATATTACGTATGACAGTCAAGATTTATAAAAGCTACAAAAAACCCTCCCTAACAACCCTCACCTCCAAATCTGCAGATGTGCAAGAATTTCTTGGTGATTGTAATGCAGATACCAAAGATAAATAATACAGAATGAACCAAACAAAGCTGGGAGTGGAGAAAGTATCTGGTGTGAAAATGCCTTGTGATAGCTAGCTAAGAAGATGATAGCCCCAATTTTTTATTTTTATTTCTATGTTTTCTGCTTTTAAAATAATCCTATTTTAACTTCGAGCAATCTTACCTTTGGGAACTTCTACTGCATCCGAACAGCCTAATTTGTGTAAATGCCCACTGACTCTCTGTCATTGATTCTCTGTCATTGTTCCATCGTTGGAATTTCCGCCTTAAACTACTGCAGTGCTGGGAGCATGTGTTTGCCTTGTGCTAACTTTACTTCATATTGATGCTTTGAGCAACCTGGAATGGATTTGCACACTGCAGGTTCACAGGTTTCATAAACTTGTCCTGTTAAAATTACAAATGTGTTAATACAGTTCAACAAAAACCCTTGGTGTTTCTCTCTACTTTTAATGTCTTACGAGAAACATAACCATAGTCTAATGTAGAAGTTGCACGCAGCTTCCTTGATATCCCAGTAGATAATTTCAAAGGGCAACCTGCAAGCAGTCTTAGCAGAAATGATTTAGCCATGTTGCTTGCATGCGGATATGGCTGACTTGTAAACTAACATATTAAGGCATGAACTGGGCACTGATGCATCTTGTTGGGCTTAGTAGGTGAAGCTAAAAGGAGTTAGGATTATTTTAGATTGCCATTGCCATCCTGTTCCCTGCTCTATCAGCTATTGTTTTTAAAATCGTCCCTTTGGTATTCTGGAGAATAACTTCGAAAGGTAGAAAGACATTTAACTTGCATGGTGGGAGTTGAACTCCTTACCTGTATATTCTGTCCTCTGGATTTTTAGTGAGTTTTGTGTTGGTATTTTGGTCTAGTTGAACATAAGGAAAATGCTGAACTCGGGCAGAGACTAAGCAGTTCAAGTGTTGGTTTCCCACGGAAGCTTATGTTGTCTCATGAACATGAATTATGATCCAGTAGATGAGATAGATAGAAATTCAAAACTTCCTTGGTCTGGCATCAGGTCTTCAAGTCACATCACTGGGAAGTTTAATTAAAAACCAAGAGTGAAACCCCTATGTGGTAACTCATTAATTTGTTCAAGACATTGTTACTGTATTCAGCATCATTCAGAGAAACACGCCTTTCTCCGCTTTGGTTGCAGTCCTTCCAGCCATTTCCCGTCTCTGCTGTTTCTCCCCGCCTAGCTGCCCCTTGCCCATGGCCTTCAGTGGTAGTGCTCTGAACGAATTTGATGAGCCATCAGCTCAGTCTGGGGAGGAAGGCATTTTATGTACAGATGATACATGAAGTGACTTTTTTCTTTTGTTTAAATCTATAGCAAACCACTTAACTCTCTTTAAAACGTTTTCACACATTGCTATCTTGAAGTCCTTTGCTCGCCGGATCAGGCTGCTTTGGTGTCTGCAAATCTTCTTCATATCTCTGCAGCTGAGACCAGAATCCTGCATTGGGTTCTGCTACTGGTCTGGCCGTCTTCACAGCCTGGGAAAAAGGAGAGATGTTATGGAAGCAAGGGCGAGTATCATGCAAACAGGGTGGGGGTTTTTTTCCCTCTTAGACTTTTGGTAAGATTTACTGTGGTTTTGATTTGGCTACGGAATAATAAACAGATATTTTGGTCATAGCACGCACTCTGTGCTTGCTGAGACCTCTTGGCATGTTGTCCCTGTTACAGAATGGAGTCATGGGCAAGACATAAAAAGGAGTGGCTGAATTAGCTGGAAATGCAAATGTCTCTCACCAAGTGTGGCAATACCGCTTGCGTTGTTTAAGATAGCGTGAAACTCCGTGATGTTTCTGCACGCCTCTGCCTAGTCCTGAGCAAAACTGTTATCTAAATGAGAGACATTAGCAATATACCTACCAAGTGGGCGAAGACTAAAAGACCGTAGAGACTGAGTCATATGTATGGGACGGGTTTCCTAATAAAATGGAGCTGCTGTTACCGGTAGCTGGCCAGTCCCGAGCTATTTAACGGAGGGGATGGTTCTTTCCTGGGTTGAGCTGTCGCATCGGTGACAGGAGCAAAACAGCTCCCGCACACTCTCACATCCTTTTCGCTCCTTTGCTTTATGTCTCTGTCTTTAGCTTCACTTATCATGACTAAGCAAACGATAGAGAAAAAGTTCACAGAACGAGCAGCTTTGCATATTTGTTCCAGCGCTTAAAGCCTATTTTGCATTTCTTAATTATAGTCGTCCCAGAAACCTCACATTGTCTGAGCTGGGGCTGAAAAAAACTTACAGTGGAATTTTTATTCAAATATTGAATATCTATATAACTGCTAATAAACAGGTGCGAGCACCCAAATAATTCTATGCGAATTCATCATTACTCCTAAATAAGCATTGCATTTCTTACCCAAAAAGTGGCTAACTATAAATCTGGGTAGAAGTACAGTACCTCAAAGGCATCCTTGAGTGGGAGCTTTCTGTGTCTCATCAGATACGCGGTGCAAATGGCAGCTGATCGGCTGCGGCCATTTTTACAGTAAACTAAGCACTTCCCACCGCTCCTCACCACCTCGTCTATAGCGTGGCTGCACTGCTCGAAATACCGGTACAGGTCTTCGGCCGGATCGTCGAAGACGGGTACGCGTATGCCCCGGACCTGCCGGAGGCCGGGGAAGGGCTGCTGCCTGGTGACATTCACGCAGAAGGTGACTCCCTCTCGCGTGAGCAGCTCCTCGTTGCAGGCTGCCCTGGCGTTGCCGATGAGCAGCGAGGAGGTGACCTTGGAGAGCTGGAGCATCGGCAGCCAAGGCCGCAGGGTCTCCGGCACCGTCACCCCACCGCAGAGCTCCCAGATGGCCTCTTCCGCACGGCGTTCAGGCAGCGGGACGTGGGGGGGATCGGGGAGCTTCCCCCAGCAGCCTGTACGGGCTGTGCTATATTTATCCCTCCGAACAGGCTCAGGCTTCAGGCAGGTCCTAGTGCCTGCGCCATCCTGAGCTTTACCAGCAATTTCAGAGCCCACTGGTCATTTAGACTCATAGGCTCCTCTAGGCTGGGAGGGACCTTTAGGATCATCGAGTCCCACCACCAACCTAACACTGCCAAAACCGCCACTAAACCACATCCCTCAGCTCCACGTCTTTTAAAGACCTCGTAAACCATTTGGATTTGTACAGCCCCCCCTACCCCTATAGAAGCTAACACCCCGTCCTCACGGGAAGGGCGCTACTGGGGTCAGCCCCGGTGTAATAGCGATCCCATCACCTCCAGCTCATCTGGTTGCCCCTCACCTACAACAAAAGCCTCTTTGGAGTATCCAGAAAATGATTTACCAGGCTATCTCGATACAGTGGTGCTAATCTTTCTGGACTTCAGTAAAATTGCTGGTGTGTTGCCTGGGCAGAGAGTATCTTGCGCATGAGGGTGCGGACACGCGTGGAGGCTGGGAGGGGATGGGGCAAGGGCCGATGCTGGGTTGGGGCTGGAGGCTTCCCGGCAGCTTCAGCGGAGCTTCCTGAACAATTTTCTTTCTGCCCGTGACGCGAAAAAAGGAGCCCGTGACCAATATTTGCTGCTGGCACAGAGATAAAGCTGGACTAACACAGCGGCAGGGCCTGGCCTAACAGGACGGGTGTGAAACATGGTGCCACCCGTCAGGAATCAGCCGACAGGGACCGGGATGAGTTTTTACTCTGCCGTGGAGGGAGGGGAAGCCGACCTGCCACACGCCTGCTGTCGCTCCTGTCAGTAAGAGCCTGCCGGAGAGGTGCCGGCTCCGAGGCCGAGGGAGGTGGCTCCCTCGCAGGAGCACGAGAGCACGGCCTCCCCTCCGGCCACCCGTCACACTCCTCACCTGCCCTCCGGCTCTGCCTCCGCACGGCGCCTCCGCCAGCCAGGGCTCAGGGGCCATGCTTCGGGCCGGCTCCCTGCGGCTGGAAGGGAGGAAGCTCAGCAGGAGAGCATCGCCCTGACGCTGCCAGGGGGCCCTTCGGTTCTCCTGCATCCACGATTTCTGGGATTTTTCAGACCTACCCTGGCGCTGGCTCTTGTCCATAATGTTGCGGATCAGGCGACGAGCCCTTCTGTAATCCCTGCCAGGGATTTTCCTGATGGGAGGGACATGTGTTGGTTCCATGTGCTGTGCAAAGGAGCCAGCTGCTGCCTTCTCCTCCTCCTCCTGCTTGGGAGATGGCTTTCTTCTGCCTTCACGTGGGCCTGTGCAGAGGTCCCTGGGTGGTGGTTTATGGACACGCTCCAGTTCAAACCTCTGTGGAAGGAGCAGCTGCTGGCATGACTCGAGACACCACAGTCCCTTTGCAGCTTGCAACACTCTCCTGCTCACAGAGCCATTTTGGCCCTGCCGTGAAGGCCAGCAGATTCCAAAGCCAAGCACGCCACAACCCAGCACTATCCTGGAAACCGGCCTAGTCCGTGATGGAAATTCAGTGTTGCCCAAATTCCTCTGCAGGGCCCAGAGCTCCGCTAATGGCGTGTCTGCCTGCCAGGGACACAGCTGACAGCACCAGGCCCTGCTTGGTGCCGCGCATGGTTGTGAGGAGCAAGAGCAGCCAAGGAGAGCACTGGGAACAACTGCTTTGGAGGCACCAGTCCCCAGCATCTGCCGGCAGAGGCAAGCCCTGGCAGTGGCCAGCGGAGGGCTACGGGCATGCACACACTCTGGAAAGACGCTGATGCGGCCAGAGCAGGTCAGGGAAGCTGCGGTTGCTTTGCAAGGTCCAAGTCCAGCATCCCTGGGACCTGCAGGGGGGGAGCACTGGGCTGGGGGAGGTGGTGCTGGGGAGATGGCCTCTGTGCTCACCGAGGCAGCTGGCTCCCCGCCGCCGTGAGACGGCACTGCCTCTCTCAGCCCTCGCAAGTGCTCTCTCATCACCCCTAGCCCAGCCTTCTAACGAGCAAGTGCAACCTGGTGCGAAGGTTATAAACCACCCGGCTTTTTGGGAGGGCAGCAATCGGGATGCTCGAGCAGGGACCGCTCCTTGCCAAGCTGAAAGCTCCGGCTTTGGGGCGTCCCCGGTGTGTCCGAAGTGCAGACCGGCACAAGCGCCTGGGCAGAGTGAGAGCTGGTGGGACCGGGGCTGCCACCCGGCCCAAGGGGCTGCCCAGGTCACGGCCGGCTGAGAGCGAGTGGTGCTGGCAGGGGCACTGCCGTGGGGTTTCAAAGGGTGAAAAGAGGCAAAGGAGAAACAAAATGCTTACCCTCAACGGAGTTCCTTCCAGGGTGTCCTTCCCAGTCGTCATTTCCAGAAAGTCGTGATTGTGATCCATTTGCAGTGGTGTGTGTTCAATGAGGAGCCTATGTCCCTCAGGATGAGCATGACGGTCTTTCCCTTCCTGATGCAGTGGGAGAAGAGGGACATGGTGTCCCACATGTCCCCCACCACTCTGGACACAAAGGTGGCCACAGCTATCTGAGTGTACCACAGGGGCTCCAGGAAAACCCCATAATTAGCACTGGGTCCGTTATTGCAGCTGCCCATCAGCAGCCTGCGATGGAGTGCCAGCAGCCCCAGGACTCTCGGGTGCATCACTAGAGGTGACGTGGCTCCCAGCTGTGGCTGGAGACAGCAGCGGAGAAGGTCCCAGGGTCCTGTCTCCCTCCGGGCAGTTTCACATGCGTGTTGGCTGTTCCTCCCATTGCACACAAAGGGGTCGTTTTTTGGACCTGCTCCGCAGCCGGTGGTTTGCTTTTGAGCAGCGTGAGCTACTCGCCAGCCTGGGGGTGGGAGATGAGATGTCAGAGCCTGCACTGCCCCCCCCTCCGCCCCGGCCCCACGGTGGCCAGGGCAGAGAGGTCTTACCTGGATGTCGTACCTGGCACACATGCCGTGATGTCTGTCGGGCAGTGGATATCAGCAATGCTCCTGGCCAGGCAGAAGACAGGTCTCTGCACAGTCAGGTCACTGTCCCCAACCTGGACTCCTTCAGGGACAGCATCGAAGGAGCTGAGGGTGGGAATTTGGACACCTTGAAAGCAGAAAAGAGCAGAAAGGCGAGGACTGACTGGAAGGAAAGCGCCGAAAGTGCCTTGCCAGAGCTTTGGAGAGGAGCTGCCACATCCCTGCACTCCCCATAAAAGCTGTGGTGGAGCCAGGGCAGAGGCAGCGTCCTCAGCCCCAGGGATACAGACCACACCTGCACAAGGCTTAGGTCTCCTTTGGCTGGAGGTGCCTGCTTCCCAGGGAGACGAAGAGCAATGGCAGACCCGGGCCCAGGAGTGCCTCCTGAACCCCCCCCCCCCCCCCCCCCCCCCAACTCCAGAGCAGAGAGGGGCTGGAGGGGGTGAGCCCACCTTGTGCAGCAGGAGCTGCTTTGAACATCAGCAGCTACAGTGTCCCAGTCAGCAGCGCTCACTGGGAAGCAAGTCTCTGTCTCCACCAGCACTCAGCTCGTCAGCTCATCCCAGCTGGTGCTGTGGAGACAGATGGAGGGTCATGGCTGCTCCCAGCCCAACCGGAGACATCCTGGAGAGCAAGGCAGCACCAGGTCTAGTCCTTGTGATGATCAGCTGCATGGGGAGCCTTGGCCCCAGGGGTGGTTGTCCTGGCACTGTGATACAGTGATGGTGGGTTATGGCCACACTTACAGAATCATACAATTGCCAGGGTTGGAANTCTTTGGATGCAGCCCAGGATGGGCTTGGGTTTCTGGGCTGCAAGCGTGCACTGCCGGCTCATCCACCAACACCCCCAAATCCTTCTCCTCAGGGCTGCTCTCAAGCCATTTCCTGCCCAGCCTGTATTTGTGCCTGGGACTGCCCTGACCCAGGTGCAGGGACTTGCATTTGGCCTGGTTGAACTTGATGAGGTACACATGGGCTCACCTCTCCAGCCTTTCCCTGTCCCTCTTGAAGGCCTCCCATCCCTCCAGTGTGTTGACTGTACCACACACCTTGGTTCATCGGGAAATTTGCTGAGGGTGCACTCAATCCCACTGTCCATGTTGCCGACAAAGATGTTAAATGACACTGGTCCCAGTACTACCCCTGTGACCTTGGGCAGTGTCGCTGGCATCATGGCCATTGTCCTGCCAGCCCATGACCCAGAAGCCCATCCTTGCCCCCGTGCTGCTGGTGGGGCACTTCCCCATGGTGAGGGGCTGTGGGGAGCTCAGCCCTTCCCTGAGGGGCCTCCTGGGCTATTATCTGGCCTCCCTGCACCCTCCCCTCCCCATGGTGAAGCTGAGCAGCCCACGCTGCCGACAGCGGCCGGGGGGGCTCCGCAGTGAGGGGCTGCCCCACAGGGCGGGCAGGGGCTGGAGGGCTGTGGGGTGGGGGCTGAGCAATGGGGGCCCCATGCTGCCTTGGTGGGTCCTGGTCCCTGTTTGCTGGGGGTGGGGAAGGAAGCCCCATTTGCCCCACTCCGCTTTGCCTGGCAGTGCCCCACTGCCTCCCCCAGGACCAGGGGTGGGAGCTGACGGCTGCTGCCCGGGACAGCCCTGGGGCGGGTGCCGCAGGCCCCCCAGTGGGGAAGGATGCAGGAGCAGCCCAGCCCTTCGGCAGGGCATCACTGGTACCTTCCACAACCTTTCCTGCTCCCTGGAAGCCTGGAAGCCTTTCCTGCTCCCAGACTCCTTTCTGCAGCAGGCCTGCTTTCCTAATGGGTGACTTCAGCTCATGGAAATTGCTGGGAAAAATCTCTTCTGTAAGCGGCAACTAAAGGAAGGAGCAAGTTTGTGTAGGCTGCGATTGCCTTAGTTTGTGCAGTCAAATTGCCGTTGCTTTAAAATGAAGTGCTTTCAGCTGTCCCTTTCTTCATCTTAAAGGCAGGGCTGATGTGCTGAGCAGTGAGATACTCTGTACGGCCCTTCCTAGTAACTAACTCTCCCCGTGCCTCCCAGTGTCACACTGGTGTGTGAGGACCTGGGCACTGCCTTTGCCGCTGCAGGGCTGCGCCCAGCGGGTTCGGTGGGCGAGGGACCCTCTTCCTCTCTTTCGCCGCACCCCGGCACCTCTGGCTCTGGACCTCCTGCCCCGCACCCCCTCCCTTGCCCCAGGTGCCAGCGGTGGTGCCAGGGGCTGGCATGTGTCCCACCAGGATGGAGGGGCTGCCGTTTCCGAGGGGCACTGAGCTGGGGCTGAGTGCTCTGCGCCAGCCCCTCTGCCCCACATCCTGCACCAGCAGCGCACAGGGATCCCCATCGCTTCCTCAGATGTGTTTCTGCTGTGGGGTATCACCTCTCACCATTAGAAAACCGTATTTCACTGCTTTGTTTTCCTTCCCAAGCACCGGCTGGCTGCTTTCCACCTAAACCTGAGGAGGAACTTCTTTCCCTTGAGGGTGGCAGAGCCCTGGCCCAGGCTGCCCAGGGAGGTGGTGGAGTCTCCGTCTCTGGAGACATCCCAAACCCGCCTGGAGGCGTTCCTGTGCCCCCTGCTCTGGGTGACCCTGCTCTGGCAGGGGGTGGGACTGGGGGATCTCCAGAGGGCCCTGCCAACCCTATGGTTCTATGATTCGGAGTCATACTCGGCTCCAGTGCAGCCCAAAAACCTGTTAAAAGCCTATGGCTAATGGCAAGAACACTCCTCCCTTTGAAAAGCGCCCGCTGTGCTGAGTTTTCCCATCACGCCTGCTCTTGTTACCAAAACCATGATCCTTATTTCACATGGCATCACACCTGACGCGGCATGAACCCTCTACCGATCCATACGGGTGGCAGCAGCCCAGCAGATTGCTCCGGGATTTGCCTGCTGTTACTTACTGGCTTCCCAGTTCCCCGCAGATCACCTCGGCACTGGTTCAGGACGCTCTTAGGTGCCGCCATCCCACAGCAGCGTTGTTGTCGCATTAGCACCAACCAATGTCACCACTTTGGCGCCCGCGCTGCCTCTCCGTGAGGCTCCGCATGTTTACTAGCTCCCTGCCTGCGGCTGACTTGAGGATGGTCCTTCACGTCTGTCCCTTCCCACCAGCCTGCCCTGTGCCGTGTCCCAGCGCAGAGGAGGAAATAGGAACAGGGCAGTTGCGGTTCGATGGAGAGTAATTATAAGCTAAATGCGAATGCCATCTCCTGGCAGTGAAGAGATTTGCCTCCTCTGCAGGCAGATGGTTGGACGGCAGGGTAACACTCTCACCCTCCCTGGCTAGAAAAGCTCTGATGCCCCACTCCAGCTTTTGCTGGGGGGGTCGCTGGGGTGTTTTGGGTCTTGGTGCCACTGCCCCTTGGGGTACGGTGCAAACAGCCCTGGTCCCGCTGGCTGGCTCTCGCCCTCTGGCCACGTACGCTCTAAAGCCTGTCCCCGGCGGCTCGGTGAGCTCCTTGCGGGCCAAGGGCTGCTGTTAGAGCCCCTGACGCCTTCCCTTCTCGGGGGCGCAGGAGCCGAGCTCGTAGCACGCCCTACACCTTCCACAAGTTCCGAGCAGGGCAAATATACGGTGTTCGGCGGCATTACAGACCAACGGGAACGTTTCACAGCGCAGCTGTAAGTGGCCATTATTTCAGATCATAATTAGACACAGAGGGGGCAAAGGAGGCGACTGGAGAAGGCCAACATAAATGGGCGCATGTGGTGCAAACAGCTGTAACGGCAGGGCAGGAAACTAAAGAAATACCTACTCACTCAAGGGTATCACTCAATTTATTAAATTTAAGTGATGTTTGCTTCCAGGCAGATAGATACACTTTTAGTAGTTCCCAGTTATCAAATCTCTTTAGACACTCCGTGAGCGGGTTCGGACGCGTCCCCTCGACTCCCGCATTCCCCCGCGTCTGGGAGCGGAGAGGGCAGGGCTGAAGCTCACACCTTCCTGCGGCACCGGTCCCGTCTCCAGCACGCGTTGGAGACCAAACCGCCGCGTCACGGCGACGGCCCAGCGTTTGCTCCGCTTGCCGCCACCCCTGCCGACCGCTGCGCTGCTACGCCACCACCGTGAAGAATTAGGACGACATTTTGTAAGGACAAAATACCAAGGGTTGTCCTTCCAGATTACGCAGGGCTGGATGCAGGCAAAGCCCTCTCGCCAGCATCGGCGTCAGCCCGTTGCAAACCTTGTGGCTGAAAGTACAATTTCACTCCTCGGTCATTCCTGACCTGGCCTTTATCTGTGCCTTAACAAGGAAAAAGAAAAAAACAACCTCCAAACTCAGCTAAAATAGAGAAGAAATAAAACTGCCCTGTAAATACAGATTGAAGTCTCCAGCCTTTTTATTTATACAAGGATTCAAAGAACATATTTCAACTTTAGATAAACAGTGCAAGAGAGTTACAAGTACCTTGGTAACAGAAAGAAAGAGATAACTGTCCAGCTATGCCAATAAGTGAAATAATTCTTACTTCTGCAGATAGAAATGCATCTGTTTAAAGCAAAGGTGGACTCTGGATACTTTGCTATACCTTAGCCCCTGCCAAGCCCACCGGAAAACAACAGGCAGTTTGTCATTTGTAAATGATAAGTAGCTGCGCTCTCAAAGCCTTTTGAGACCCTCGCCCTTAGTTAAAACATACACGTTATGGCACAAAAGAGCAGGCTGAAAGACAGAGACACTTGGAAATCCACCATTTCTGGTTCTCCCCTTTCCAGGGACAGGGCTCCTCGTCAATATTTTTTCCTAGAGCACTACCCCCCGCCGCACCCCTCTGAAGTTTGGGGCCTTTTCAAACCCAAACACCACGAACCACCACCTCGGTAACATCGAAGCAAACGTTCCCCATCCACGTACCCAACCCACGGCGGCCGCCAGCCCCCGCCGTGGCTGCAGCCCCCAGCCCGCCACCGGCCTGGGGAGGTTTGTCACAACCGTTTTGAGCAGGCGGTATCCCAGGAAATGTCATTTATAAGCACTGAAAGGGCCACAGGCTCAGCGCCAGCCCCAGCGCCGGCTCGGGGCTTGGCCGGACCTGGGCTGACTTCAGCTTGTTGAGCCGTACCAGCAGTTGTCTAGTTGTCCAGCCATCGCCTAACTATGGTTTGCTTTAGGTTTGCTTTAGTTCAGAGCGATACGGAGGGGATAGCCTGGGGGGACTCGGCTGCCTCGGCTCCCCAGCGGAAGGCGGCATGGCCAAGCGTGGCCCCGGGCCACCCAACAGCAGCAGGTTGGGGAAAGCCTTTTGGAGTAACGAAGAGAACAGAAAAACTGAATAACTGGGAACTGTCGAAAAGCAGCAGCGTAGGCGGACTGTGTGAAAAGGAATACAAAATAAACCCAAGCGGAGCCGGGGCTAAGGAGGGAGGAAGTGTCAATGCCAACGTCCTGCACCTCCCGGCAAAGAGAGAAGAGCCCCCAGCGCTGCCCGTGCAGACCCGGGGCTGCCCACCACGCGGGGACTATCAGGTTTTATTATCGTAATAGGACCACTAATTTGAGCTATTAAATTGTTAAAATATTAACCGGACAATCAGTAAACGCTTGGTTTCGGGTTTAAAGTGTGTTACCCCTGGGGCCCGTAAGAAGCTTTTGAGCTGACAGCAAACGCTAACTGCACAGAAATGGAAACGACAAGGACTTTCCTTTCCATCTCCCGTTCTGCAAAGCAAAACACTGACCTCGGCAGTCAGGTGTTAAAACTCCAATCCAACACAACCGTTTTTTGAAGAGGGTACAAGGACTTTTCAATGCCCCTCTCCCCCTTTCTTTTTTTCTTTTCTTTGGATGTAAAGTTTCTGCAGGATTGCTTGTGGGGATTTCTGTAACTGAAGGCTAAATTTGTATTGGCAATTCTGGTCAAAAAAAAAAAAAGAAGGAAAAAAAAAGACTCTTTAGAGCAATAGAAGTAAAATGTGGAACTTGCCATATTTCTAGAAGTAAATAGATCTGTATAAATCCATGAGTTGTATTTACCCACTCCTGGGTTTTGATGGGTCTAGTGGCGCTCTCTGTCCTTTAGCCACCGCCCAGCATCCCGGCTTTCCTTTCTGAAACCCAACCAGGGTAGAGCGGAAGGCGGCGAGCAGGCAGGACGGACACCGACTCAGTCACCGCAACTGGGAGCAGCCAGTCGAAGCTGCCCTAAAATCTCTGCCTGGTTTAACGAACCATGAGCGTCGTTACCCGGCCCCAGGACGAGGCGGGCAGGAGCCAAGCTCCCCCCGCACCGCCCCCCCGCCAGCTTCTGGTGTTACCTTGCTCATGGGCTCGTTTTCCCTTAAATTGCACATTCTAGAAACTGCTAATATTAAAAATGTTTTTGCTTTTTTTTTTTTCCCCCCTTTCTTAGAAAACAGCCACACCCCAACCCCATAAGGTTTGCTCAGCCCGAAGGCGCGTCTCCTCTGGCAGGGCAGAGGAGAAATGCTCAAACACGTGCCGTGCAGAGCAGAGAAGCAGGAGACAGACAGACCTCTGCCCTCCCTCTCGCCCGCGGTACAAACACATCCGAAACCCAAGCCCAACCCCGTACGAATGAAGCCCAACCCCTGGCTGTGCTCGTGGCCCAACTGGTCACAGCGACTGTGTAGTATCTATCACACCTGCTAAACCTACGTCTCCAGCTCACGCTTGCCATACCCGCGAGGTACAGAAGCCGTCTGGAAGCCCCGGAGCACACAGCCCTACAAGCACAGACACTCCTACAGCTACGTGAGGATATTTATATCGTTTACCGACCGCCCCTAGTCTCAAAACCCAGCACGGATCCACCCCACCAAGTATTTTTGGGTTAGGGCAGCCGCCTGTGTCACCCAGCGGCTGGTACGCGGTGGGACGGGGCGGCAGAGGGTGACCCAGGCCCTTCCCTGTCTCACCCCGTCCCTGCAGCCTCAGGGAAGGTGCGTGGGAGGATGGGGAAGGGACAGGGAAAGTGGGAATTCACTGAAAAACCTACAATGCAAGAGGGACAAACACCAAAAGAAAAAATATCCCAAACAAAATGTATCCCGTCCCCACGTCCTCCCTGGTAGGTGCTGCCTTGAGTCAGTCTCCTGGGCAAGGACCTGCCCAGGGCTCATTGCCACCAGCCCCCTCTGCCCTACGGCAGCTGCCGGATGGTCGCTCCCGCCCGTGCGAGCTCTCACAACCAGTCCCAATGCTCCATTTAATAAAAAGTCCCTGGTCTTCCTTATCACCAAAACAAAAAAAAGGGATTCCCATCCAGGGCTGGGGCCACGGGAGGAGGAGGAGGAGGCGGCAGCACAACTGTCTGTCAAGCAGAGAATCCCACTGTGCATGTTTTCATCTCTCTGTTACCTACGACGGTACTGCACTGCAGGTAGAAATTGGACCATTATTACTCGGGTAAAAAATGGCTTTCCAACTAGCATGCAAAGAAAAAAGACCCCAAACCCCAACCCCTAACACTCATTCCCAGTCACTTAGATGTAGGAGACCTACATTGCAAATTGTCGTCAGCTACGAGCTCTAGTCAAGAAACCCACTTCTGACCTTTCCAAAGAAAAAGGGAGTTCTGCGTTTTTTTGAGTCCAACAGCCAAACTGTTCCAGTTCAACCCACCAAACCTGCTCAGGCTCCTACATACGCCTCTGGAAGTGCAGGGCCACCTCTGCCTGCCTGGGAAGTACAGAGGAAAAATACCCGAAAGAGCCCCTGAATGCAGCACTCGAGCCGCGCTGACGCTCGCCGTCTCTCCGCGGTCGGAAGCGGCGTTGCTCTCGGCGCCGTCGTGCTTTCGGTCAGCAGCGGCTGGGGGACAAGATCAGGACAATTGCATATTCCACTGGAGGCAGCAGAAGAGCTGCCCCCGGCGGGGCCGGCCGGGTTGGGGTCCCCCCGGCGGCCCCTCTGCAGAGGCTTGGTTCAGCCCCGAGAGCCAGTTTGTGGCAATAACAAAAATAAAACAATGAGGTACGGAAAGAAGGGCCCAGCATTGGGGAAGAGACCCAAGAAAGAAGAAAACAGCTCGAGCACTGCCAGAAATAGCAAACGACTGAAACCTTTGTCTCCTCCCTCTTTTTTTTTTT